>JAQZBX010011945.1:0-41938 GCA_029593785.1 Cabassous unicinctus
TGTTTGTTGTTTTTTTTTTTTTTCAGAATTAAGAGAAGTATCAGAAACAATGATATCTTATCTTAAAAGCCTGAGAGGAGCAAACAATTGGGACAAGCTGCAAGAACCCTGCTGCTCTGTCAAACTTTTAAGTGTTGTTAAAGTATAATGTTTTCCAACACACCAAACCCCAAAGCAATTAATGACCTTTTGGGGGGTTTTGGGATACTGAAAACCCTTCATCCCTCATTTTTCTCAGATGTTAAAATCATTGTATGTGTCAATAAAAAAAAAGGTGTGCATAAAAATAAGAAGCCCCCCGTGCCGTACCACAGCAGGCTGCTTTTAAAACAATAACACAGGCTTTAGCAGTAAAGGGGGTAGACTCTGAATTACCCTGTAAATTAGATGTAGCCAGTACCAACATTGGCTTTAAGTAAGGTTTGTGGCAGATATAACATTCTAAACAAATTCCCTTTGGTTTGTAATCACAATTGTAAAAGAGTCCAAATTACAATACAGCCCCTTAATAAAAAAGCAACTATGTGCAGTATACCACACCCTGTTGCAAGTAGAAGACTTAACCCATTAGTGTCCAGTCACTCTGAAACCTGCCATCCTTATCTGAGAGTGGATTGCAAATACTAAAACAAGATAGAAACAATGAACTGTTGTGAATGACCCTCTGTGGGGAAGATATCTGTGGAAAATCATCTAAAATGCTGACCAGCAGTAAAAGGTAACCATCTGTCATATCCCTACCAACTTCTCTAACATCCCACCCAGAACTGTTAAAGCAGATGACCTCACAAAGATCCAGGCCATACCATTGAAACCCAAAAAGCAGTGAAGTGGCTCTACAAGAAAGATGAACACTGTGACTACTGAACCCTGTAGCAGCAGTTCCAGCTGCCTGTTACTCACCAACAGCTCATAAACATCACCTATTAGTGTTCATCATGTGCACTCCAACAACTGCAACATTAGTCTCCTCCTGTTATCAGATGAGGCAAGGTATGTTTTCACTGCTGCAAACATTACACCAGAACTCTTAAAACCAGCCAGTGCTGTGAATGGTGGCTGCAGCTCCAAGTTAAAATGCTAACAAGACCAAGGCAGACACTAATGTTACAAGTTAAAGTGCCAGCCATCATATGGCCCAAAAGGAAAAGTAATAATAATTTGTTGTTGCCTATGCCTCAAACTATACAAACTGGGGAAAAATAAAATCATTTTAGCCATAGGACTATGCAGTCCTACTGTTTGGGAATCTTAAATTCATGAAAAATAAAAATCACTCAAAAGCATTGTTAAAAAACCACAGTTAATAATCTAAAGTCTCCTATTGCTGCTAAAACTCTATGTGTGTCTATGTAAACCCATCTTATGCTTAAAGAAATTTTAAATGTTATTATATATTGTTTTTAATCATTCTCCTTAGAATCCTGGGAGCAACAGCTTCAAAGTCAGCCCTGAATTTCATGGTTAATTCCTATCCTTACCACACTTATAAATCTCATTCTGCTCATATCAGCAGGTCCATACATCTTCCATGTGATAACTCAGTTTATCCAAACAGCCATCTGTAATGCTGTAAATAATCTTCTCCTGCTGTGAAAATGTATTACTTGCCTCTGAACCAAAAACCATGCCAAAAAGGAAACAAAAATTGAATCCAACAATTCTCCACAACAGCAGGAAGCAGCTTGATGAGTTGTCACCCCAATACCCTCTCTCCCTTGCTACCCAATAACTATATCAAAAGAAGTTGGGAATTTTATCCCCATTTGGCAAGATGAACCACCCACAACCCCAGCCAGCTGGTGTCAACAAATTGTCTCTGCCCCAGTAACAGATAGCCAAAACCCCCACCCTCTCTTCCTGAAAGACAGAACTTGCATTCCAACACATACAACTATCCTCCACAAAACTTCCTCCCAATACAGTAAAAGCAGTACTTTTCCTTTGTCCTCACTAATAACCCACCCTTATGCTATTTAAGGGGCAGCCCAAATCAGTCAGATGGGAAGAAGTTTTTCTTCAGACCCCCACCATGCTGGTGATCTAATAAACTTCTCTGCCTGAACTTTGCTCTGCCTCTGAGCCTCATTGAACTGAGATGTAACATATTCCTGTATGTAACTTAGAAGAATTGAGTAGCTCTAGGTTTGTCAGTTCAGTAACTGGGTGAGATTTCTTGACTGTAGCTTATTTCTCCAAATATCTGGATAACATAGTGTAGGGATGGCCACCTTGCCTAAGAGCAGTGGGGGCAATTGCCCTTTTAATTGAGCAAGTGACCAAATTAACTTGGGGCAACCTCTCACAGTCTTTACCCCATACCAGGTAAAAGATATGCTTGAAGCCAGGGAACACCAATGGTTTAGTGGTAGCTGGTTAATTAAATACCAGTCTCTATTTCTAGAGACCTATGAGGTGCAGTTATGGGGGTGTCATACCCTCAACCCAGCCACCCTGCTACCAGCAGAGGGCCCAAGCTTAAACAAAACTACTCAAGCAGGTCAGATTTAAAGGACGCCACTTAGGAAATCTTGTCGGTCTCCATTTCCTGCATTTTTTCACTGTACAATAACTAAAAGTGAAATGCCTCTTCTCATCCCCCTCTTAGTTGTCTTAGGCATAACCAAATCCATGGTACCTGGGGTTGGCAGTTTATACCAAACCCAGGAGGTCTACCACAATCTCTTCCTAAACTTAACCAACAGCATAGAAGAAACTAGCATTGCCTTAGCAGCCTTGAGGCAGCAAACTGATTCTCTTGCTTCTGTGGTACTGATGGTAACAGCAGTACAAGGAGGAACATGTCTATTTCTCAAGGAAGGATGCTGTTTCTATGTAATTCACTCTGGAATAGTCCTAGTCAGTATTCAAAGTCTGCAAAATGAAGCCCACCAACTTCAGGAGGCATTTGGGCTCTCATACTCTCATGGTCAAGTATCTTTTTAGTGGGACGATGTTTCATCAAAATTCTATTTAAGTTTACTTCTTACAGAATCAGTGCCTTATTAGTCATGTGGGGGTTTCACCCAGCTCCAGCCACATTGCTGGACTCAATTGTGATAGAATAGTCAGAGGGGTTTACACATTGACAGGTAAGGTCTAATCCCCCTAACCAACAGGAAGTAGAGCATTGTCCTTCAGAGCCCCCCTTAAGAATAAGGGAGTAAACCCTTTGAGGGGAGATTTGAGGCAGGTCAGCTTAGGAAAAGGGAAGACTAGTCGGAGACTAGACAGAAAACATGACGTCAAGACACATGGGACATGAAACCCATTGGAAACCCCCTGAGGAAAAGAAAATAGACAAAAATTTACCTGGAATGATCCCATGAATCCTCCATGAGATACCATCTGGAAGGAGATAGGAATGAGATCCTGTCAAGGGTCAAGGGGATGCCCTGGTTACTCTAAAAATGACTCACCATTGGCTCCATGAGAACTAACAGGTGGGGTAACCAGGTAACCAATCAGAACAGCAACAACTGGAGCCCCACCCCCAATATTAAGAAGGGGAGGAGTAAATACTAGCTTAATAAAGGTAACCCCATAAGCCAAAATGCTCTTTCTGCCTAGAGAGCGCACATCTGCAGGTTTAGGAGCATAATCCTGTTCTCTTCACCCATTTCTCAGTAAACTACTGGTCTATCTAAGCTTACATGTTCTTAAATCCTTTTATGTAACAAGGCCAAGAACCTAGAGGAACATCATTCCCCAACATCATAGATTGGCAGTCTCCTCCTTCCATTCTTTCAAGGATGTTCCAGGATGCTTTTCTGGTCTCATGCCCCACCCCCAAAACAGGTGCTTGAAGAGCTCTGGGTGATTACTAACTGCCCTGTAGGATGAGCTGACTCTTGGATCTCCTTACTCAGATGCCATGTTGCCCTCTCCCTCTGTTTTATTTACTTTTAATTGTCAAAGATTTCATTATCTTCTTTTGAATTTGTCTTAACAATGTGGTCATATTATAAATGGCATTGTATAAATTTATTTTTGAGTAGTTGCTGATTTTTTTATGTTGACTTGTATTCAGGACTCATTCTAAAATTACATAATAAAGAGATTGTTACAGGAATCTTTGGCTTTTCTGTGTACATCTCCACACCATTTATGAATGAAACTAGATTTGTCTCCTCTCAAATCCACTTATTATTCTTTTTTATGTTGTACTACATGGTTGATTAAAATATAGTGAATATTCTAGATTTAGTTATCCAAGGTCAAAGACTAATTTTTCAATAGTTCACAGTGAAGCATAATGAATGTAGGTTTTTAAAATTCTTCCCTTAGGATATTAAATTACTACCTTTCAATTGTATCTTTATGAAAAATTTGAGCAAAATTAGATTTTAACATTTATCAAGTATATTTTCTCCATCTACTCATATAGCAAATGGATTGTTTCCTCACTTAAGTTATTCTTTATGTGAATTACACTCATTTCAAATTTAGACAATTTTTCACTCCTGGAATAAATTAAGTTTTTTTTTAAATGCCTCTGGATTCAATTTTCCAATATTTTATTGTATATTTCTAAGTCTGAATTTACAAGAAATATTCATCTTTAATTCCATATTTTGAAATGTACCTATGAAGCTATACATAAAAGTTATATTGGCCTTATTGAATGGATTGACAATGTTTCATTTTTCTATTATGTAGAGTTATTTGCAGAATATTGGTATTATTATATTTAGAAGAATCAATATATTTACGGTTGAAATATACAACAATTTGAAGAGGGGCATTTTCAACATATTAAATAAACTAATTTTTTATCCCCTTTATTAATTATAAATTAATTTTAAGGGAATGCACATTGAATTTTAAGGGAATGGTTGAATAGTTCAATATGCAATAAAATGCTTTTGCATTTTGAATGAACTCATTTTTATTTGATATTATGACATCTACTTTTGTGGTCATTAATACCAGCAAGAATAATATTTTTGAAATTAACTATAAGAGCAAAATGGAAACTTTTATTATTCTAACGTGTAATCTTGTAGTTGTGCCTGAAATGATCAGATCAAATTAGTGATAAGTTGCCTCGTAAACATTTAGAAAAATTATTTAAGCTCAATAATTATCTCAAATAATTCTGAATTTAACTAGAAATTATGAAATGTGATGAAGCTCCTTTTATCAAATTATTAATTGAAAGATGTTCATTCCTTTTTCTCATTTTATGGGTCAATAAATTTATTTCAAATATGGAAATGAACTGATTAGTGTTTTAGCTAAAAATATGAGTCCTTGCCCAATGTTCACAAAGCCAGTATAGTGACACCGGGGGATTTTGAGAAAAGAAAGATTTATTTGCCCTGTGGAGACAGCAGGAGAGTCATCAGATTTATCTCATTGAGCCAAGTGACCTAAGAGATTTTATTGGAAATTAGTGGGCCTGGCTAGGGAAATTACTAAGAAGGGAGTGACCAAGGAGGTTGGGAAATAGGCATGTAGTTCAGGGTGCACTGCTTGCAAAAATACAGTAACGGCAGGGAAATAAATAACTGTGCCAGTAAGTGTGATTTTTACTATTATAATTAGATAAAGGTAAATTTTGGATCAAGCTTCTCTTAACTATGCATGTTCCTGCAGTTAGAACCAGTTAAAGCTGATACTGCTAGAGTGGTTTTAACAGAAACTCATCTTGTGGTAAAGCAAGCTTCTTATGCATGAACATTATGATATAGGAGTTCTAAGGAAAGGGAAGTGGAAACTTCTGCAACACAATAAGGGAGGGAATTACTTTGGAAAATGGGAAAGCAGGTGGTGTTTTCAGTGGAGAATTGAAAGGTAGCAGAGTAGGGGTTTTCTTAAAGAGGGTCAGTTTACAGCCTTCCTTTTTGTTGATCCACTCCTCATTCTTGAGGTAAAAGTGGTGCCGACCTATATAACTGCTTCCTACTAGTTAGACACACTGAAAATGGTTCAGGAAATGGAGGACTGCAACTTTGAATTGAAGGTATTCACTGGTTCCAAGGGTTGGAGGAAGCTAGGGGATGCTTCTCCATGGTCTGAGGCTTGATAGGACATCTTTTTTGAAATTTGGTATTCACCATAGCTGGTGGACATTTCTGCCAGCCTTTGACATAGGAATAATTTGATAGTCTTGAGTACTTGAGAAACACATTTGATAATGAGCTTTATGATTATAGATCTAAATATAAGAAGTAGAAGGATTATGATTAGGGGAATTATAAGTGAATATAGCCATGCCATGTTGGGGAAAAAAGCTTTAATAGATTCTTAGAGGATGGAGGATTCATTCCCTTTAGCCATATGGCTTTTTATGGTGTCTGGAAGTTAAGAGCATTTTTAGCAATGACGTTTGTGGCTCTGCATACTTTGGCTACTTGTATATTAGGATGAGGCCTGCATATTAGTAACCTTTAGAATGACCTCCTGACTCTGAAATTTCTTAGTCATAGAAACTGCATTTTGTTTTACTATGTTAAATATTTCCCCCTTTTAGCCAAGACACTTCTCCAAAAGCATTGCTGATCAACATTTGCTATTAATTCATTAGTGTCAGAGACAGGAAAGCTCATCCCTGGTAGACATGCCCCATTTAGGCAGGGAATATAATGTTACCATAAGCATGGCTATTTCCAATAAAAGGGCCCATCAGATCTGGTGCCACAAAAGAGAAACATGTCCCTCTTAGAGAAGGTGATTTATTGTGAGTGCACAAGCAAGAAATTGGGAGAATCTTCCCCAAACCATTTCAAAGTGAGAATGGATATAGGGTTTTTTATAGGCAAAAAGAAAAAGAAAAAAAAAGAAGGAAGGGGATCGGTGAGAAGAAACACAGGAAAAATAAAATACAAGGCATTTTCCACCAGTCTTGTGAGAAGGGTATGTGCAATTTCTTAGCCCTGCATTGTCTCAAGCATATTTAACTTCAATTTGTTTCAGCAGGTTGAAAAAAGGAAACTATTTAGATATTAGTGTCTTCACGTTTCCTTTCTCAGCCAAACGTGAAAAGATATCAAGGTTTATATATTTCTTCCTCTGAGAAAATTGCATGTTTACTGGGTCATATGTTGCTTCTGAAACCATTCTTTCTGGTTTTGCATTGAGACATCATCTTATTCATGTAAACAAAACTGAAAAGTTCTGGTTAATATCCTCAGGGAAATAAATGCAAAAAGTAAACTTCTAAAATTAGTTTAATAGAAAAACAGATCAATTAGTGTATTATAATTTTCAGAGATGCTTCAGTGAAAAAAATTTAGTAAGCATTTTTTCCAGCTATCAAATCCCACCTTGTGTTTATAATCTTCTTATTCTTAAGCAGATATGTTTTGTAAGCATTCCTTAAATAAGGAAAATTGGTGAAGGTCTCATCTTCTGTAGTTGTTTCCATCTCATTAGGACTGAAGAAAAATTTCATATCATTTTATAGGGTGCCCAAGAAAATAACTAACAAAGACAATATAGGCAACAATAACACAAGCATATGGGAAGCAAATTAAAAGCAGTATTTAAGATAGCCATCCATTTATCTCATTAGCAAGTGCAATAACTACTTACAAAATGAATCAAGTTTGCAAAGCTTTTTAACATATTCAATATCTTTCTGCATATGATCCAGTATAGAGCAGAAATTATCATATTCACCAAGTATAATCTTAATACTAATTAAAGCACAACTTTCTCTTTGAGCTGCAGTTATTATATCTAAACTCCAGGTTTGAAATAGAGTACATGTTGGCCTTCCATAGGAGGAGCCATAATGACCAAAGTGCCTGTGTAGGTTCCACTCACATTACTCTACTAATTATTAATCCACTTGGTATATCCTTCACACAAACAACATCTTGCAAAAGCCTCCACCGGTCCTCAGAAAAACTGGAAGGAAGAATCCAGTGTTCCACAAGCTTGGCACATAGCACCAACTGGCACTATGAAACAGTGTTATTCTGGAGGCAATTTTGAGCCATCACCAGTTGGCAGAGCATCAGTAGACTGAAACAACAATGTATTTCCATCTACTTCCAAAGCATAGGGCAGTTATTTTTGTTGTTTTAGGGGTAGGAGTTGACTGATCTAGCCAATATCTCAAAGTGGAGAAACACTATGTACAGCACTGAGGTCCTGTTTAAATGCACAAGAGAGTCTGACAACACTGAAAACTATCACTTTCAATTTTTATACACTTTCTAAACACTTTTCATTCTACTTATAAAATATCAAATGAACTTTATTTTTAGTACTTCACATTTTTCAAGATGAAAGAACAAATCTTTGGCAATAGTTTGAAATTAAACAGATACTTTTCATGATTTGAATTTGAGAAAGTAAAATGTTAAAAGTTGCAAGGTTTAAAAATTATGTTCTTTTAAAAGTGTGAAGACTTGTTTTTCTTAAACTAAGGGCACAATATGATAAACAATGTACAAAAATTTATTTTGATATATAAGCCTTTCTGCATTACATACCACTTATTCAGGAAAAGCTCTTTATGACCTTTACTAAAAAAAAACTGATGATTTGAGAAACTTTGTCACTTTAATGGAGAAAGAACCAAATTAAATTTTGCATTAATATACTATTTGAATATAAGGTTTTAAAAAACTGTATAGACAGAACCAAGTCTTATCCAATTTTGACCACAAAAATTCATTTCCACAAACCTTCCATTATCTGTGTTAACTCAGGTTTTGTCCCACATTTTCCTCTTTCTTAATAACCAGTCATTTGCTTAGGAAAAAAATTACTTTACTTCCCATTAAATAAAATACATTCTATGTACTTTACATACTTAAGTTTCCAAAATGATTTTGGAAACTATCTTCAAGCAAACATTTTACAACATACAATTACCATCAAAATATAAACAAACTTGTGAGAATAACGATTCAAGTTGCCTTGATGCAAATGTAAGTTCTCTTCATTTCAAATACCCAGTATCATGCAATACTAGGACATTGATGCTCATAAAGATGGTTTTCAGATATGTATGCTTTCTTTAGCTTCCTATTTTATAAGTATTTCAGTGAGATTTATTATAAAATATTTACAAGTTCAAACTTCTGAAATAGTTTTCTGGAGGCAGGTTAGAAAGGCTGGCTGCTATCAAGGCTAAATAATGATTAAATTGCAGGCTTACAAAAGCAGCTAGCATTTTTCTGTTTTTCCTTGTTTTCTTTTATATAGTTGTCTAGTTCAAAAGGTACTAAATGTTATCAGCACCAATTTTATTAATTTGGCTATCCAAATATAATTAGAATTAGCATGGAAACAGAACAGATACCACAAATGTTGCTAAGTTTTTACACTTCTCCAGCAATTTAATTCAAATTGTAATTTCTTTTGCAAAGCCAATCCAATTGCATGATAGTATTAAAATTTAAAGTTGTTCTTTTGGTTACTTTTCACCATCATCCAATTTATACTGTAGCTAGGCAAAGTTGCAATTTTGTTTTTCTTATGGGGCCCATTGCAATTTTAGACCAATTATCAAATATATAAGCCAGAGGAGACATAAAGGATGCATTCTGAGAATTTCCTGTGGCTAGGCAACACCAACAGAAATCACAAAAACAGAACATCAAGACCAGGAGCTCCTTAAAGTCAACAGGTACCCGAATTTCAAAGAAACATGCCCTTTAAAAAATCAACAGTTGATCCCCAAATCTGATATAGATAATGGGACTCAAACCCACCAGGTATGTATTCATAAGCTCAGATCAACTCAAAGTTCCACAGTCCTCTAGACATGAGCAGACTGCCAAAGCCAATATAACAGTCTCCTAGGCTTGAGCAGAGGGACAAAGCCAATTCAACAGTCTACTTGGCATAAGCAAACTGACAAACTAAGCACAGATTAGAATAAAGGAATGAATTTTACACATTTGCCTAGCACAAGGAAAGACACAGCTTCAGAATCATCTTCAAACAATGCATCCTGTGTCTGCCCATGGCAGAAACATCACCTGGAACCTCCAGATTTGGTACTCCATGGAAATCCTGAGACAGCTGCCAGGCATGGAACCAAGGGATTTGGGGAAGCCTCATGGCTGAAAAGAGATGGATCAGGACTGCTCCAGGGACTGCATCCCAGAGAAGCATGGCTCTTGACTTACTCATTAAATCACTAAATTGACACATATGACACAATATTCTACACATCATTAGTTATTAAGGAAATGCAGATCAAAACTATAATGATATATCATTTCACAAATTATAGAATGACCATTATTTTAAAAAGCAGAAAACTACAAGTTCTAGAGAGGATGTGGATAAATAGGGACATTCCTTCACTGTTGGTAGGAGTGTAGAATGGTATACCATCTGTTGAAGACAGTTTGGTGTATCTCAAGAAGCTGAATATAGAATTGAAACATGATCCAGCAATCCTGTTATTACAAATATATTTGGAAGAATGAAAAACAAGGATGTGAATTGATCTTAGCACAGTGATACTCACAGCAGCATTATTCACAATTTATAAATAAGGAACCAGCTCAAGTGCCCATCAAAAGAACAGATAAACAAAATGTGACATACATATGATGGAAAACCATTCAAAGATAAGAGGAAATGAAATTGGGCTATATAAATGCCAACATGGTTGAATCTAGAATACATAATAAGCCAGACACAAAATGAAAAATTTTGTATTTTCTCACTAATATGAACTAAATATGATGAGTAAATTCACAGAGGTGAACTCTTCAGTACAGGTTACTCTAAGATAGAAGGTGCATTGAAAAAGAAGCTGATGCTAAATGTATGTAGAATATTAATAAGGTTTATTATGAGAGCATGGAAATGAATAAAGTTGATAATAACACATGATAGTGAATATAACTAAGATTACTAATTTATAAATGTGATTGTGGCCAAAAGAGGAAGTCTACTTATGTAAATTCCATTTGAAAAGGAGCTAGAAAATAATCTAGGGAATGCATAATACAATGATTTCAGTGGTGGATGAAGATCGTGCTTCATATTATAGACATAAAAATGTTCTTTCACAAATTGTTAAGAATATGGTGATACATAGGAAAATTAAAACTAATGTAGCTTATGGATGACAGTTAGCAGTAATACTGTAATATTTTGCAGCAATGGCAAAGAAGATATATCAATTCTAAGGGTCATCAATAGCAGGTATAAATGGGTCTGGGAATTTTCCTTTTGGGGTAAGGAAAATGTTTGAAAAGTGAATGAGTGATGAGAGTACTAGTCTGTGACGAAATTGAAAGCCACTGAATGTACACGTAGAATGTATTGTACAAAATGTGAGACTGATAACACAGAGGATCCTGTGATGGATGATGGACTTTGATTAACAGAATATGTGAATATTTTCTCATGAACTGTAACAAACATATAGTGCTAGTACATGGTGTTAGTATCCTGGAGGGTTGGGGGAAAATATATCAAATGTGTGATGCAGGTTATAGTTTGTAGTTATATTTTGATGATGCATTTTCATAGCTTTTAATATATGTTTCACAACAATACAAGTTGTTGGTGGGTGATATATGATGATATACATGTTTGTTTTGTAAGTTTACAACTTTTATTATACATTTAATGTTTGTGTGTTCATGTATGAATGATATATGTCAATAAGATTTTATTAAATAAGCAGGAAACTACAAGTGCTGGAGAGGATTTGGTGGGAGTGTAAAATGGTGAAGCCTAATGGAAAGATGATTTGGCAGTTCCTTAGGAATTAAATATAAAACTACCATATGCTCAGCCAATTCCCCTGTTGGGAATATATTTAGAAGAATTTAATGTAAGGATGTGAACAGTTATTTGCAGTCTTATGTTCATAGTGGCATTATTTACTATTGCTAAAAGATGGGAACAACCTATGTGCCCGTTAAATGATGAATTGATAAAAATATGTGGGATGTACATATGATGGAATACTCTAAGAAGAAATTAATTGGGAAAGCACATGACAACATGGATGAACCTTGTGACATTTGTTGAGTAAATTAAGCCACACACAAAAGGATGAATATTGCATGTTCTCACTGACATGAACTAAATGCCATGAGTAGATTTATGGAGTAAGAATATATAGTGTAGGTTATTAGGAGACAGAATTTGTGTTGAAAAGAGGGATCTGATGCTGAATGTATTTAGAATGTTTAATAAGGTCAATTGTAAATATGTGGTAATAAATGGAATTGATGGTAGCTCATTTTAATGAGGGTTGACGAACTGCTGATTTATGGATGTGATTGTGGATGAAAGGGGTAGTCTAGGGATGTTAATTTTAAGCTAGAGGATAATCTATGGACTATATCGCATAGTGATTTTTGTGGTAGATGATATTTGTTGTTAATATATAAGAAAGTTCTAGGACAAGGATTTTAGAATTTGATGATGCATGGGAAAAATAAAACTAATTAATATATAATCTATAGAAAACAATAATATTGTAATATTTTTGTAGCTGAATAAGAAAGGTACTATATCAATGTTAAATGTTAATAAAAATATGGGGTTTGGTTTTATGAACTATGAATATGATTAAGCAATTTTTCTTCTTCATTTTCTTCATTAACAAGGAGATTTTGAATATGTAATTTGACAATCTATACTTATCTGTTTATCTTTGTGAACACTATAGGAAAAATTGAGTTTCTTTTTAGATAAATGTTCTTGGATAGAATTTTTTGGAGTCATGCTTCCATAACTTAAGCTGCCTTTGGTCTAATTTATTTATTTGAATTTGAAATAAAGTTTATTTTAAAAAAGAATCAATATGCAGATAATTAAGAAAAATAGTATCAGTAGTTTTAAAATATCTATGATTAATATAGTAAGAGTTATAATGAAAAAGTGTACAATACATAAAAACAGAGGGTTAATGTAAACAGAGACCTGGATATTCTCTATATATACCTCTGATTGTTTTATGCAAATTATGTTTTTCATATTGTTTTATCATTTTATCCTGACTTATTAATTTGATAATTTAAACTTTTAAAAAATTTTCTGCTTTACCTTCTAATTCATCCAATACAAATTTTGGATAATTCAATGTTTCCTAGAATTAGTAAGGAGTTTCTAGTTTAAATCTTCAATATATTTCATGATTTATCTTTTAGTAAAAATGTTATTCATAAAAATATTACTTCCACATATATAAAAATAGAAAACCTAAAGGTCCATCAAACAATATCAAAAGGAGTAATATAGACAAGTCATATACTTTTGTATAATTCTTCTTGTTCAAAAATCTCACATTCTTCATAGATATAAATTACAGCTGAATTTATGTATTTTTATTTCTTTTTTTTTAATGAGCTGCTCTCTTTTTTCACTTTTATTAAAATTTTTAACACATATACCATATCCAACAAATGTACATTCCCACTTCCCCTCCAGCCTCAAATCCTGGTAGCCTTTATACTATTTCCTGTATCAGTGGATTTGCTATATGTATTATATTTAATATATATTTAATATATATTAAAATGTTTTTAGAGAAATTGTGGGTTACAAAACAATCATAAATAAAATACAGGATTCCCATATATCATCATACCAACAAAACCTGGAATTGGTGTGGAATATATTTTTTAAATTCAATGATAGCACTTTCTTATTATTTTACTATTTTTTACCAGTAATTACCTTTGTACTTGAAGAAAGATTATTAAAATCATACTATTATCTGTCATCCATAATTTACATTAGGTGTTTTCCCCATTTACTACCCTGTTATTAACATCATATATTAGTATAGTACATTTGTTATAATTCATTAAAGAACACTCTTATACTTTTATTATTACTTATCATCCATCTTCTCTATTAGGGTTCATTGTGTTTTACAGTCCTTTTATCTTTTAATTTTTATTATAGTAATATGTACATCCTACACTTTCCCCCTCCAGCTGCCTTCACTTGTATAGTTCAGTGCTATTGGTTACATTCACACTAATATGCTCTGATCTTCACAATCCATTTTCAAACCTTTAGCATTAAGCCAAACAGAATCTTTAAAAGATGTTATGTAATATTTTACTTAAGGTGTCTTGATTTCACAGAGCACAATGCTTTCAAGGTTCTTCCTACTTGCAGTACTTCTCAGGGCTTCATGCTTAAAGCCGAATAATATTCCATTGCATGTAGATACTACATTTTGTTTATCTCTTCATTCATTGATGGACACTTGAGTTGTTTCCAACCTTTGGCTCTTTTTCCCTCTTTTTGCTGATTGTTCTGCCCATTTTGCATTTGTGTTGTTTGTCTTTTTACTGTCACATTGTAAATAGTTTTATATATTGTGGATATTAAGCAACTATCTGTCAGATATATGATTTGCAACTATTTTCTACCTATCTATATTGTAAATAGAAAAAAGTAAATTTGTTGAAATTAAACTTATCTGTAATTTCCATTGTTCCCTTAGGTTTTGGTGTCATATTTAAGAATCAATTTACCTAATCCTAGGCCATGAAGATTTGTTGTATGTTGTCTCCTAAGTCTTTTAAACATTTAGCTTTATGCACAGATTCTTGGAATATTTGAAATAATTTTTGTATAAGATGTAATGTAAGGGAGGTGGGCAATAGAAAGTGCTTAATAAGATTCCAAGGGTCAATGTAGGGTCCCCTGGGAGGAGGGGGTGGTCTGGATGAGAATTAAGAGTCATTTTTCTATGGTGAGTTCAGTCACTAGGGACCCATTTTAATTTCAGAATGGAACTCAACCTGACCAGGAGAGGTGAGAGGGATCCACTCACACAGGCTATTTCATCCTACTGCTCTGGTAGAGAAAGCAATAAGAATAGAAAGGGGGCAGGGACAGACAGGCTCCTCCCTACCTTCAAAGAGTCAAACTTCCCTGATGGAAAGTGGCTGGATAGCTTTCTGAGGAGTTGAATTACACAATGAGAAAATGTAGCTCAATGGAGGAGTTTCTGCTTGAATATACAAGGACCCTAATTGATTCCTGGCTCCTCTTAAAGCAGTGGTCCACTGGGATATCAAACATCCAATTGATATTTGAGGATAGGGAAAACATAGATATTATTTTTGTATTAGCTTCACTTGGGTCTCTTATTTTTCTTTAAAAAGTGTTTCTTTTTTAAAAATTTAACTTAGTTTACTTGACAAAACCTGCTTCAAACCCTCCAGAGAGCAGGTTCCAAGGTAATTGATTGATGACCACTGGCAGCCCGAGAAGCTCTTCAGGGGCCTAAGAGGGAAGGCTGTTTATCCTTAGTTTTTCTTTGACTGCTTGCTTGAGTGTTTGAGTTTAATTTCTTGTTTTACTTTCCTCTTTATCCCGCCCCCCTTTTATAGATGCTGCTGGTTTGTTTCATGTTTGCTGTGTTCCTCTTCTTTAATTTCCCCATTTCTGTGTATACTGATTTTGTTTCCCAACACTCTTTTTCTTCCTTCATGTTTCTATTCCCCACTTTCTGTTGTAGTTCTTATATTTCACCTGTCTCTGTTAAATCCTCAATTTTTTCTGGTTTTTATTTCTATCTCATTTATTCTGTTTTCTTTGTTTTATTAACATTTTTCTTTTTGTCTTTTCTTTTCTCTTTCCCTGTCTCCTCATCATTCTGGACTTCTAATTTATTCTATATGTTTTTCTTTATATGGTTTTCCGTTTCATTGTTCGTACTCCACATTTTTTCCCTATTACTCTAGAATGATTACATGAGTTAAAAATTTAATTTCCTTGGTCTTGTATGGTTCCTCTTCTTCCATTCGCTATTATTATTACAATTATCCTTTTCTTATCTTACCTCTTTCACTTTCTTTACACCTAATCTTTTTCCTTCAAGGGAACATAGACAACAACAAGTAAATAGAATAAAAGGAACAAAGGGTCAAAGACAAAACTTAACACACAAACAAAAGCAGCAACTAAATAAAACTCTTCAGTAGAGAGACAAGATAATCAACAAATAAATCTATCAAGATAAAAAGATGAGCAGACAGCAAAAATATTGCAAATCATACTGAGTAACAGGAAGACATGGCCAAGGCCAAGGAACAAACTAAAACCAGGAAGAGATGTAGAACAAACAACTAATCAAATCAGTCCAAAGAAATATCATGGACCAACTTAATGAAGTGAAGAAAGAGATTAAGGACATTAAGAAGACACTGGGAGAACATAATGAAGAAATTGTAAACATACATAAAAAGATAATGGATATTATAGTGGTAAATGGCACAATCAAAGAAATCAAAAATACACTAGAATCATGTAACAGTAGATCTGAAATTGCAGAGGAAAGAATTAGAGATGTTGAAGACAGTACATCTGAAATCAAACTGATAATAGAACAGATAGATAAAAAGTTACAAAAAATCTAGCAGTGACTTAGGGTTTTGAACCACAACATAAAATGCACAAACATACACATAATAGGCATCCCAGAGGAAGAAGAGAAGGGAAAAGGGACAGACAGAGTGTTGGAGGTAATAATGGCTGAAAACTTTCCAACCATATTGAGGGAGATGGATGAACAAGTCCAGAAAATGCAGCACACCATAAGCATTATAAATCCTAAAAAGCCTATTCCAATATATATACTTGTAAAACTTTCTAATCCTCAAGACAAAGATAAAATACTGAAAGAAGCAAAAGAGAGGAGAACTATGACATACAAGAGAAGCTCAAGAAGATTATGTGCTGATTTTTCATGTGAAACCTTGGAGGCAAGAAGGCTGTGGTATGACCCAGTTAAGGTACTAAAAGAAAAATAAACTTCCAGCCAAGAATTCTCTATCTAGCAAAGCAGACATTCAAAAATGAGGGAGAGATCAAAATATTCACAGATAAACAGAAATCAGTCAATAAAAATCCTGTCCTACAAGAAATATTAAAGGGAGGTCTGCAGGTTGAAAGGAAAAAATAGGTGAGAGAGAGATGCAGGAGAGTGTAAAAACAACTACAAAGACAAAAATAGTAATAAAAACAACATATGGCATACATAAACCCAAAGAAAGTTTGCCTAATATAAGTAATTCCTTGAGAGTAATAACACTGAATGTTAATGGATTAGACTCACCAGTCAAGAGACACAGATTGACAGAATGGACAAGGAAATGTGACCCATCTATATGCTGTATATAAAACCCATCTTAGACCTGGGGATTCAATAAGGATGAAAGTGAATGGCTGGTAAACAACCTTACAAGCAATCAATAACCAAAAAAGGACAGGAGTAGCTATAATAATATCAGACAAAATAGACTTTAAATGCAAAACTATTGTGAGACAAAGATGGACACTAAATAAGCAAAAGGAGTAATCTTTCTAGAAGAAAGAAAAATCATAAATATTTATGCACCTAACTAGGATGCCTCAAAACACATGAGGCAAACCCTGGAAAAACCAAGTGGAGAAACAGATGACTCTACAACTATAGTGGGGGATTTTAACACATCATTGTCACCATTATACAGAATATCTTCACAGAGAATCAATAAAGAAATAAACTTTGAATAATACATTAGAAGATCTGGGCCTACAAGACATATAGATAACACTACCCCCAAATACTTCTAGAGTGTACATGGATCATTCTCCAAGATAGACCACATGCTAGGCCACAGAAGAAGTCTCAATGAATTCAGAAAGATTGACATTATGCAAAGTAATTTCTCTGGCCACAATGGAGTTAACCTGGAAATCAGTAAAGGCCAGAGAACCAGATTAGGAAAAAACATATGGAAGTTAAACAACACACTCTTAGACAAATAGTGGGCCAAGGAGGAAATCCCAAAAGAAATCAGTAACTACCTTGAAAAGAATGAAAATGACAACACAACATTCACAATCTAAGGAATGCAGAAAAAGCTATACTGAGAGGAAAATTCATAGCCATACATGCATATATCAAAAAAGAAGAAACAGTTAAATTGCATACCTAACAGCACACTTGGAGGAATTAGTAAAAGAACAAAACAAAAATCTAACTCCAAAATAAGAAGGAATAAAGAAATAACAAAGACTAGAGCAGAACTACATGAAATAGAAAATGAGAAAACACTAGGAAAAATGAACAAAACTAAAATCTGGATCTATGAGATCAATTAAATTGACAAACCCTTTACTAGAGTAACAAAGAAAAAAATAAGAACATGCAAATACACAAAATATGAAATGAGGAAGGGGATATCTCCACTGACCCCACAGAAGTAAAGAGTAACATAAGATTATACTTTGAAAAATTATATGCCAAAGAGAAGGATAATTTAGAGGAAATGAACAAATTCCTAGAAACACATAAGCAGCTTATATTGATGAAAGAAGAAATTGATGAACTCAATAGACCAACCACAGTAAAGAGATAGAATCAGTCATCTAAAACCTCCCAACTGAGAAGAGCCCAACCAGAACTCTTCACAGGTGAATTCTAACAAACATGCTGGAAAGAACTAACACCCATCCTGCTTAAAATCTTCAAAAAGAGAGAAGTAGAAGGAACACTGCCCTGCCTAAATCAATCTATGATGCCAACATGACCCTAATACCAAAGCCAAAGATGCCACAAGAAATGAAAATTACAGACCAATAACTCTAATGACCCTACATGCTAAAATTCTGAACAAAATGCTTGGTAATCACATTCAACAACACATGAAAAGAATTGTACACCATGACAAAGTGGGTTTCATCCTAGTTATGCAAGGATGGTTCAACATAAGAATATCAATTTAATACAAAACATAAACAGATCGAAAGAAAGCAATTCACATGATCATCTCTATTGACAAAGAAAACGCATTCAACAAAATACAACACCCTTTCCTGATAAAAAAACACTGCAAAAGATAGGAATAGATGGAAATTTTTTGAACAGGATAAAGGGTATATATGAAAAAGCCACACCTAACCTCATATACACTGGTGAAATTCTAAAAGGTTTCCCTCTAAGATTGGAAACAAGACAAGGATGCCTACTATCACTACTCCTATTTAATATTGTGTTGGAAGAACCTGCTCAAGCAGCAAGACTAGAAAAAGATATAAATTGCATCCAAATTGAAAGGAATAAGTAAAAAGTTCACTATTTGCAGATGACATGATCTTATACATAGAAAGCCCTGAGACATCTAAAACAAAGCTTCTAGAACTTATGAGTTCAGTAAAGTTATAGGTTATAAGATCAGTATGCAAAAGTAAGTAGCATTTCTGTACACCAATAATGAGCAAGCTTAGGAGGATATCAAGAAAAAAATACCATTTAAAATAGTCACTGAAAAAATCAAATACCTAGAATAATTTTAACCACAGATATAATTGATTATACATAGAAATGACACAACACTGTTAAGGGAAATCAAAGAAGACTTAAATAATTCAAAGAATATTCCCTGTTCATGAATAAGAAGATTAACATCAATAAAATGTCTAACCTACCCAATCTAATCTACCCAAACTAACTTACCCAAACCAAAGGACTCCCAATAAAAATCAACACAGCATGTTTTTACTGAGTTGGAAAAACTGTCAATGAAATTTATTTGGAAGGATAAGAGGCCCCAAATAGCCAAAGACATATTGAGAAAGAAAAATGAATTCAGAGGAATCACACTACCTGACTTTAGAACATACTACAAAGCTACAGCGGTCAAAACTGCATGTTATTGGCACAAGGATAGACATACTGATGAATGGAACTGATTTGAAAGTTCTGGTATAGATCCTCGCATATACACTTATCTGAAATTTGACAAGGCCACCAAGCCCACTCAAATGGGAGAGAATGGCCTCTTCAACAAACAGTGCTTGGAGAACTGGATATCCATATCCAAAAGAATGGGAGAGGAACACCATCTCGGGGATCAAACTCTAAATATAAGAGCCAATACCATTAAGACTTTGGAAGATAATGTAGGGAAGCACCTACAGGACCTTATAAATTTAAATGTTTTCATGAATTTCACACCCAAAACATGAATAGTGAAAAAACTATATAGGATAGTGGTATCTCCTCAAAATTAAAAACTTGTGCACATCAAAAGAAGTTATCAAGAAATTAAAAAGGCAGCTTACACAGTGGGAGAAAATATTTGGCAGCCATATATCTGATAGGAGCCTAAAATCCAACAAATATAAAAAAAATCCTACACATCAAAAATAAAAAGGTGAACAACCCATTTTAAAAATGTGCATGTGACTTGAAAAGACACTTCACCAAGGAAGAAATAAAAATCACTAAAATGCACATGAATAGATGCTCAACATCACTAGCTATTAGGCAAATGTAAATCAAAACTACAATGAGATACCATCTTAAAGGCATTAGACTGGTGGCTGTTAAAAAAAATAGAGGACTGAAAGTGTTGAAGAAGATGTGGAGAAATGGAAATCCTTATCCACTGCTGTTGGGAATGTAGACTGGTCCAGCCATTGTGGAGGACAGTTTGGCGATTCCTCAAAAAACTAACTATAGAACTGCCATGTGATCCAGCAATTCCACTGCTGGGTATATACCCAGAAGAATTGAAAACAAGGACACGAACAGATATATGCACACCAATGTTCATAGCGGCATTATTCTCTATTACCCAAATTTGGAATAAACAATTGTTCATTAACAGATGAATGGATAAACAAAATGTGGTACATACATACAATACAATATTTCTCAGCTATAAGAAGGAATACAGTGCTAACACACAGGAGAACATGGATGAATCTTGAGGACCTTATGTTAAGTGAAGCAAGCAAGGCACTGAAGGACAAATACTACATGACCTTACTTATATGAATTAAACAAATCAAGCAGACTCAGAAAGCTGTTGTCTGGAAGATAGGTTTACAGGAAATAGAAAAGGAGAAGAAGATTTTGAGCCAACATCCATACTGGTGAAGTCTTTGATAAGGAGGGAGTGTGTAGTTGGACAGTGAATGGGTATGACATAGGCGTAGTGATACTATTTGTTTGGATGCAGATTTGTTAGCGAGTAGAGTGGGAGGGTGGGTTGGATGGTCCATGGAACAGAGGGGAGGTTTGGGCGAAGGACTAGGTGAACACTGGAGATTTCCGGATATGTGGTTGAAAGTACAAAGTTGGGAACTCTCTTATGGCAATATGACAAGGGAGGGTTCCTGGTTGAGGATGTTGGATGGTGGAGCATGGACATGACCCTGCCTGCAGCCTCCTAGGGAGTGTGTAAGTGATCCTTTTGTCATAAATTGTGGTATCAGTGGGGGGAGACCCACATAATTAGTGGGAAAGAGTTGGTCTCCCATCCTGGGGAGGACCAGTATGTTCTCAAAAAGAAGGGTGGGAGTCTCTAAAGAGCATGGACAGTTCCTAAAAGGAGAGGAGAAAACAGTGTGTCAAGATCTCAGCGTTGTTGCAAACAACAATGAATCTTGTCATCCAAGGAGTGAAGCTGGGTGGTCGCCATGGGCCCCAAGGGGAGAGGGAAGGAGAAATAGAATAGATGTAACAGTGGTATTCAGTGTGCAATGGAAGTGTTTTACATGATCATGCAATGATGGACACAGGCCATGTTAAATATTATGACAATTTATAAAAGTGCTGTCTAAAATATAAACCATAATGTAAATCATTGACCATGGTTAGTAGCTATGTTTCACTATTTGTATATCAGTTGTAGCAAATGTACAATCCACATATAAAAAGGTAAGGGGGAAAAGGGGGAGCATGTTGGGCATATGGGACTCCCCTGTATTCTGTATGTGACTTTATTGTGACCTAAAACTACTTTGAAAAGAAAATGAAAACTAATATTTTTAAATGATGTTACACTATTATAATAATCCTATTTGGGGAAAATAAGTGTAAAATTCAGAATAGAGCTAATATTTCCCATGTTGCACATTTTTCCTCTTGTCTAATGTGAAAAGACATTTGTGCTCCCTATTGTTTGCTAGCACCTGCAAATATTCAGTGTCTTCTGAAATAGATTCTGCTTAATGGATCTGTGACACTCTAATGAGATTCAACAGGATGAATTTATCTGGCCCATTATCATTTTATCTAATGCACATTGAAGGAATTTGTTGTGTATGTTTTTTATCTGTTATAGTAAGCTTGTTCCTCCTATGAGGTCTGCTCTCATGCATTATTCTATAGATATATTAATATTTTTTGGAACTTTACCTTCCCAGAACTTTCCTGAGGGGCCCACCACCCTCTTGTTTCAAAGACTGTAGATGAGAGTGTTAAGCATGGGGGTGACAATCGTGTAGATGACAGATAATACTTTATTCAGCTCAGTGGTATGGTAGTCTTTGGGCAGAAAGTATTTGATAGTTGTTCCATAGAAGAGAGACACCACAATCATATGGGAGGAACAGGTTGACAAAGCCTTTCTCACCCCTAAGTTTGATCTTAATTTCAAAACAGTAAAGAGTATATACCCATAGAGGCCATGATAGCAGATATTGAAAGGAAGAAAAATGCACCACCACTAATTTAAAAAGCCCATTTTTATAAAGAGATTTGTCAGCACAAACACATTTCAGGAGAGTTGTGATCTCACAAAAGAAATAATTAATTTCCCAAGAGTTTTGTTTTTGTTGGTTTTTGCCTGCTTTCTTTTTTCAGTGACCAAGGATCCTTTTGATTTTTAGGAAATGAAATGGTATCTGTTATTTTTATATCCACATGCACTTAAATTTCTTTACCTGGAATCATTTGCATTATAACAGTCATTCAAAGTGTGAATGCAAAATGTGCTTCCTGGTAAAGGAAACAAGCAAGTAAAGGGATCTTCAATTACAAATTAAGAAACCATGTATGATTTATGAAATGACACTACGCATAAGCTATTAATTATGCCAGTACTATAGAAGCACCAGTTCTTTCTTTCAATCTAATATTACTAAGGAGCCTTGCCTCAAGCCTGCAGAAAAAATATTATACAATCCCCAAACCTTTGTTTTTAAGTATTTTATTTGACTAAGTTGTATATCTATTTCTTCACAATAGCTGGTGATTTCACAGCACCCAAGCCGACGGTATTCTCTCAAAATTCCATTTAGAAGTCTGCACAAGTTATATCTCTCATTTTATACCTCTTTGAATTTCCCAAGAGAGTCTGAAACAGATCAAAGCAACTAGTAGATAGCTGATATCATTGTCAAATGAATGAATGAAGATATGCCTGAAAACATGGTGGGAAAAAAACTTTTGAATTCTCCTGAATGTAATTTCTCATAATGATAATTAATATTTAACTTATTTACAATGTAACTCCAATTCCTTCATGTTGGAATGAAATTTCAAAAAATATATATATATTTTAATTTCAGCAGAATATCTTCAATTAAATTATTTTGATAATAATATTTTAATTAATTTGGAAACATAGAACAAAAGTATCCATAATATTAGAGACCCTCTTTGTTTAAGTAGGTCTTCTGTGATAACTTCAGTCATAAATATGACATTTTCTTGATAAATCTTACTTTCTTCCCTCTGACCTTTGTAGATCCCCGTATTTCCATTTTATTAACTAAATTCACTTAAGCAGTATAGTAATGAAGTAAGGAAAGCCAGTTCTTTTCAACCCCAAGAGATATGATCATATCTCCTAGTATTAAATGAAAGTTAACTTTGCTAACTTCCCACTGTATCTATCCTATTGCTTCTGGTGGGCATGGCCTTATCAATATCTGAAATGATGCAGGGATATTAATTGCCAGCACCTCATACTTATTCACAGACCTAATCAGGAAAAGGCATATCACCATATACTCTTCAAGGGTCCACAGTGATGTCTTAAGTAGAACTTAAGTAGAACTAGCAACAATGGTAGAGAAATTCCTGTGATAGATGTGTGGAACATAAAATTACTCAGTAAGCTACTAATTATGGCAGTACTATAGAAGCACCCGTCCTTTCATTCAATTTAACAGGGCTCAACCCTGTTAAATTCTCAGTGAGATGATTTAGTAAAATTTCCTGAATTTATATCTTAATCCATCTAGTTGTGATCTCATCTTCAACCTCTGCATAAATATCTCCCAAATTTCTAACCCCCCATGAATTGTAACTGTCCTAAGCACATGTGGTTCTACCCTTATTAATAGTATTAATGTGATTAAGGGGCATTTATAAATGTGGCAACTTGTCATCAACTCCACCTCAATATTGTAATTCCAAAAATGGAAACACCCTGCAATATCCTCATTATTAGCTTGTTTATTTTCCCCCATGGTCTCCAAGTAGGAAGCTTCAAACATTTCATTTATATTCCAAAAATAAATATTTCCTTTAAAAATTTATTTTCTCCTAGTAAATTTTATGCAAAAGTATCTATTACTAGTCTGCCCTTTGTTACTACAAGTCAGACCCTACCCCATGTCCTTTCCTGTTGTTTAGCCCCCAAATCTCTGGCTTTATATTCCATACACATATATTTCCATGATGAACATATCCCCAATCATTATGAATCATTAAAGTTCTCAGAGTAAACATTCATGAGCAAACTCAAAGAGAGCAATAGGATTATCCAGGCATTTTCCACAGGTTCATGGCAGAATTCAAGGAAAGTAGTTAATTCTGCACATACATACCATTTAACTTTAACTTGTTTATAATAGCATTTTTCTGAATATATCAAATACCCTCATTACTCATTACAAATATCATATATGACTGAACATAGAAAAGTTTGAAATGAATTCTAAAAAAACACTGTATTTTTAAGGAAAGATAGATATTGGTTGAGTGAAAGCAATATTTCCATAACTTCTCACGTTAAATCTAGTAGCTTCAACAAAAGAAAAGAAAATGAAAAAGAAATATCTCTGTAAATTGGAACAGTCCTAAATCTATGGAACTCCCATAAGCCTGTATTACATATTCCATAGATCATGTCCCTGATTAACTGAAATTTGATTAAAAAAAAAAAAAACACTTGGACACAGAGAGTAAAACCCTCTTTGCTAAGCACCATCTTATGTAAAACTTACCTTGGAAAAATAAAATGTAGAATATAGCAGGTCATGCGACATTAAATATCCCATAAGAGCAGTATTTCCATATAGAGGATAGATTCATTGCTGGGAAAATTAGCTCTGTTGATAAGTGGCATGGCTGGGAGCCAAGGAGAGCTAGATTTGGTTCCAGAGGAAAGTTATCAATTATTTTGAGGAAAAGCTATTGGGAAAGTTATATCAGAATGATATAACTTCCAGATATCCACTGTACTTTCCCACCAAGTGACTGTAAGACATAACATAAACTAAAAATCACCAACATTTATCCTCCAGTTCAAGTTTTAAAATTCCAGGTAAAACAGCACCCAGGTAAACACTGAAGAAAAGGCAAAACAAACTCTCCCAATATATTTAAGAAAAGAGCAATCCTGGATCATTGTCTTCTCCCAAAGATTATGGATATGCAAAAAAGATAATACATAATACCTCAGTTTCATATACTACAAAATCTATTTCATTAAAACAAGGCAAAACACAAATAATAACAAAAGAAGAAAAGGCTCATAAGAGACAAAAGGTGGGCAAAGGATGTGCATTTGAAGGAGAATTTGAAAAGCTGAAATTTTCTTCCAAATTTTGAAAAGAACTAAAAGAACCTGGAATCATTGAAACAAAAGATTTGAAACAAAAGCAGATCTAAAAGGCAGATTTGGCTGAGATATTTAAGTAAATTTATGAACTAAAATTAAGGAGATGCAAACCATATTTGGGAAGGCAGAAATACAGTTTAAATAAGGATAATCTTGAGTAATTTGTACAGACTGCAGTGGAAAGAAATAAAGAAAAAATATTAAGATGGCATTAAAAAGTCAAATGACAAACTTACAACATATCCTAAATTTCACTTTAATTATTCTTTACATCAGAAGTTCACTTTGTAATACCATGAAAGCTAATTTCAAAGCTAAAGCAGAGATTTTTTTTACTTTCATGATGGGAATTTATTAACTCACATGTTTACAATTGTGAGGCTGAGAAAAATGTCCAAATCAAGTCATCATCAGGAGATGCTCTCTTCCCAAAGACTGGCTACTGGGTGATCTTTGACTCATCTGTCACATATCAAGGCACATAGTGGCATCTACTGGCAAAACAGCAATTTTTTCAGTTAGTTTAAAACCGTTTATTACACAATTCACACTGAAGACATCACTGATAAATTTTCATGCATAATATATAACAAATGATTTAAAGCAAGCATGCAGGTGATATAAGGTTTGTGGCACTGGCCAGGTTTTAATGAAAACATTGATCACATGTATAGCAAAATTTTTGACCTTTATATTTTCTAACTAATCACTGAAATCAATAACAAACCGTTGGTCAATACCAAAATTTTAATTAGAATGTGTTAGAATATATCATCCAAAGAAATTAATATCAAAACATAAGAATACCACAGTTCTAAACTTCTCATTGAACAACATAAAATAAGGAAATAAATAAGTTAAAGAAGTTAGAAAAATACCACAAAATAAACCTTATGAGAAGTAAAATGATTAAAAATCAATTTTAATTTAAATTAAAAATAAACAAAAGCATGGGCAAATATTAACAAAAAATCCATAAATAAAATATACAGGGAATGGATCTGGCTCAAATGGTTGAGTGCCATCTTCCCACATACAAGGTCCTGGGATCATTCCCTGGTCCATGGTACCTAAAAAAATAAGAAAAAGAAAAAAGTTACAGCAACAAAATAAAGAACCCAAAAGTACTTTAAAGACAATAATAGAAAATTAACAAATAGGGTAAATTTTGGAAATATTTAGGTAATATTTTAATAGTTTATTTCTTAAAGAGATTTCCATATAAGACAAGTAATTAAAACTTTATAATGTAATCAATTTTCATTTGTAGTAAGAAAACTGTAAAATATTTCTTCAAAAACAATAACATTAAAACTTTAAATTATACTAGAAGGTTTTTTGTAGGTTGATTTCCCTAATTATAAAAATGCATCTTAGAAAAATTAGGTTGTCTAATTAAGACCCAATGAATGATGCCAAATATTGCCCCTTCCAGCAATAATACATAAAGTGCCTCTTCAAAGGGCCAAAGCATCCCACCCACCCAGGTCTTCCCAAATGTCTTGTATCTATTTCTCTTTCTTCTTTCAGTGCAACTATCCTTCCCTTGGATCCCATGCATATTAGGGCATGGGCCCTAAACCATGGCATAGACCAAACTTTTGGACTAGGCAGCTAAAAAGACTTCCTAATGTGAGCACTTTTTGGACCTTTCCCAGAACCAATACATGTAGACCCTGGAGCATCCCATGGGATAGAGTTTTCTAAATTCTTAGCAATATTGCTGTGTCCCCATAGACACATATCACTTAAGGAACACAGATTCATTCCACACTCAGAGTGTGAGCTGCTCATAATAAACTGAGTGCTGCATGTACCCTGTACATGCCTCAAATATCTGCCTCAGAGTATTTGCAAACTTCTAGCTCTTTTAATGTCTAACATTGTCCTGTCTATCATTAGCAGTGATAAAAGATGAAGCTTCCTTTGGGCTGGATCTCACTCATAACACCACACATCCCACCAGTGCTCTTCTCTCTTGTGGAACTATTCTGACTGTTCTAATTTGTGAGAGTCTATCTCTAGTCCCACTTCCCCAGGTTATTCCTCTTGGTTGTCTCCATCAGAAATCCCATGTGAATCAGCAAATTATGTAAACCCTATATTGTGACTTGTCCTGTAGCACTGATTATTTTTCACTTGGAAAAGAGTATATCATTTTTTCACCACATGGTTGCAGTTCATGGCTGCAAGTACTGCCATAGAGCTGAACCCATAAATTATTATTCTCATTATAATAATTTTTTATTATACAAATGTTACTATGAATCATTCATCCATCTAGCCTATTCTTCTACACTCTTCTTTCCTTTCCAAAAACCAACAACAAAACATAAATTTAAAGTTTTTTTTTTAATCCTGAACACCACTTTTTACCCAAACAAAATAGAGGTAACTCTAGGCCAGGAACCCACACATCTTGTCAACTAATTAATTATGCCTTTTATATTTTATTGCAAATCAAGAAAATATGATGTTAAAACTACTAAAAGAGAATCCAGATGGTGGATTTCAAATTAGTCCTTTTATGTTGTCTTAGATTATGACAGAACATTTTGTCTTATACAATAGAAATTCTGCATTTGTTTCTGTTTCTTGTTGTTTGTTATTGATGTCCAATATCAAACCAACAAAAGTGGCATTTTCAACCATGGACTAAAGTAGATTTATTATTATTTTAGTAATGGAAGAACTTGTAATATTGATATAAAGGCAGCAGTCAACAGAGCTTCTGAGGGGTGGGAGAGGGAAGGATAGATATAACATGGGGCATTTTGGAGACACTGAAATTATTCAGCATGACATTGCAATTATGGATACAGGCCATTACAAATTTGGTCAAAACCTACAAAATTGTGTGCAGCAAAGTGTAAACCTTAATTTGAACTATAGACGATGGTTAGTAGCAAAGCTTCAATATGCGTTCATCAATTTTCACAAATGTACCACACTAATGAAAGATGTTGTTAATGGGGAAAAGTGTTGGAAGGGGAGGAGTGGGAAGTATATTAGAATCCCCTACAATGAAAATATATTTCAATATAACATTTATGTCCTCTAAAACTTCTTTAAAAATTTGAAAAAAAAGAAATTTCATTGAAAACAGTTTTTAAAATTGAGCCCAATATCTTCTCAATAGGACCAGGAGATTAGGGGATGTAGCATGAGAAAAAAGCAGTACAATAATGTAGAAGAAAAATGATGATCATTTTAATTGTCTTTGGCAGTGTTTGTAACCCTGAGCTGGCTGGGAGATTGAGGCTGCAATTACATAAAGGGGCAGAGGATATGGTAAGTTGTGATGGGTGCCATATTTTAATCTCCATTAGGAGCTAAATTCCTGGGAATTTTTATAGTCAATAGGTAAGACATATTAATTGAGCAGATTATATATATCTTGGTTTCATTCTTTTCTATATTAACAATACTGTCTCTAGATGTTGGCAAGATGATTCATGAATGTGTATTACATGAAGAAAGCTAAGGGTCAGAGGATATTTTTCCTTTTGGAAGCATCTAAAATCTCAAGTATGAACAATTTGAACCCATACTTTGAGGACCTTTCACAGAGCTGATGTTGAATATCAAAAACAACAACAACAATTTTATAAGAGAAAACATTCTGAAATACTCTGAAACAACATGAAAGGAAAATTTGAAATCCACCATCTAGGTTCTCTTTAGCAGCATTAACTTCACAGTTGCTTCATCTACAATAAAGCATCCAACTTGACCATCATGATTGTGCCACTGATCGCTCTTTTCTGCAGAACTACTTCCACCCAGTAAAGTGCATCTGGTCTCAGGAGTTACTTCTACATTCACGGTTTCTCCAGCTGCCTGTATTCTGAGAGGAAATAAATTGACATAACTAGGTAGGGCCCCACTGTCAGAGGAGTTATTGGAGAAGGAACAAACCAGTCAACAAATATAAGCTTATGAGAAAGAGAACTCTGTGGTTGTTGCAGAGTCCTGTTATTAAATTCCTGCATAAATTGGATGTCAGTATATTTATAAAGGTGAAAATTCATCTTTCTCACTTCTCTGGAAGAGTGTGAGAGTATGATAAAATCACCTTGTGTGAGTTTGGTGCACAGATAAAGTTTCACCCTCAGTACTGAGGAAGAAGTATCACAACATGGACTTCTGGCTGGAAGCTTTCTCTCTGGAGCCAGAATCTCTCTGCAACAGCTCCAAGAGATATTGTTCTTGAAACATGCAGCCAGGGGTAAAACATGGATATGCCTATTCCAAACAATGGAAAGAGTCAAATGACTTTCAAGCTAGATGTTGGGGCTTGCTGGGAAATGTGTTTGGAGAAAGTTTGCCCAATTCCTTCAGTCATAAGAAAAAGAATTTGAAGGTGGGAAACCCCAGTGACTCACCTCCTCAGTAGACATGGGGCTTATGCAGGGAAGAAAGAAAGAAAAAAAAAAGGGGGTTGTTGATGTGGCATCATCACTCCCCAGATGGGTAAGAAAATTACTATCTTTCCTCTGTGGGAAATATGTAGCTTATTAAAATGCCCATAATAGAGGATCCTGAGACATAGTCATGGAAAAAAAAAAAAAGAAACCTGCTGTCTTGCAGTAAGATGTAACTTAACATGACACATTCGCAATCACTTGAAAATTAAATTCATTCTGATTACTCCATGATAATGTCTGCATGAGGCAGTAGAAAAAGAGTACCATTGAGTAGTCTATAGAGAAATGTCTCATCCATAAATCCCTTGAGTAACTGGTTCAGAGTATCAAGTGAGCTACTGACTGAATTTTAAGTGAACAGCAAATGTCAGGCATTTCTTATGATGTGTGCTGTTTTCACTACTTTAAATGGTCCATTTTACATTTCTGAGCTGACTTTAAATGAATTATTCTATTCCTATTCCTTTTTTCTTAAAGTACATCAATTGTAAAAATTAAGTTATTTGAAATGGAGACTCTCCAGTCTCACATGGTTCTCTAATTATCCATTCATACTTATCAACAATTTCCAAAATCTACATTGTAAGGCAAAAATTTTTTTTGCTTTACCATTCTCAGTTTACTGGGAATTCAGATTTTCGTGACTTTCTCAGTACAAGGGATAGCTTTCCATTCTAACCATGTCCTATTTTATCGTGTGAAGCTGTCTTCTGACTCTTCTAATGACTTTTAAGGAAATGGATCATACCACCTGTGGCAGTTTGATATTGTTTATGAATTTCAAAAAGAGATATTTGATTATATTTGTAAACTGCTCTTTTCCTCTGGGTGTGATACCCTCTGATTTTATTAGATTCAGTTGAGATGCCTTTGATTAATTTATGTTAAGATTAGGACTTTGATTTAACCACCATCATTAGGGTGACTCACTTTTAGTCCCTGCCCCTTTGTGGGCTATAGAAATGGACACGCAGTCAATCAGACACACAGAAGTAGATACAGAGGGGAAGAGAGTCAGCTCCATAGACACAGTAGAGGCCCTAGAGAGATATGAATTATTTGCCTGATAGTTTGCAACTGAAGAGATAAGAGCCCTGGGCCTCTAAGGTGGTCCAGAAAGAAATGAGCCCTCTGGCCTACAGCTGAGATCAGAAGAAGCTGGGCTCAGGAAACCATAAGAGGAAGAGGAAGGCTGAACCCTCACAGACATCACCTGCCATCTTGCTTCAATATATGGCAACAGACTTTGGTGAGGAAGTACCTATTATGGTACCTTGAGTTGGACTCTTTAGGGCCTTGTAACTGTAAGCTTTAATCCCAGATAAATACCCTTTATAAAAGCCAACAGATTCCTGGTACTTTGCATCAGCAAACCTTTGGCTGATTAATACACCACCTGAAGACTATTTGGCTCCAATACAAACTGGCAAACTCTTTTAAACTCACCTGTACATTTTTTTCCTTCCTTGTACATATATTAATATATTTGTCATTAGCAAACAGTAACATAATTCTTTCCTCATTCAAGATGAGCCTTCATTTTTTAAAAAGATGTATTTATTTACCTTCTTATTATGTTTATTTATCCTCCCTTCCCCAGATGATTCTTTCCTCTGTCTGCTCATTGCTTGCCTTCTCCAGGAGGCACCAGGAACTGAACCCAGGACCTCCCACGTGGGAGGTGAGTGCTCAACAACCTGAGCCACATGTGCTTCTCATGGGCTGTGGTGTCTGCTGGCTTGTGGCATCTGCTCATTTAGGCATCTGCTCATTGTGGCAGTGAGGCATCTAGCTAGTTGCTATGGGTGCGGCATCTAGCTCATTGCGGTGGGTGTAGCAACTAGCTCATTGTGGCGGGTTTGGCAACTGCTCATCTTCTTTGGGAGGCCCTGGAACCTGAACTCAGGACCTCCAATGTGGTAGGTGGGCACCCAACTAGTTGAGCAACATTTGCTTCCTGAGATTTCACTTTTTAGATAATGTTACTTTACAACAATATCAATTCAGTACCCAAAATCCCAATTACAAAATAAAAACAACACATAACAATCTTTAGTTAGACTAAGGTAGATATCTAACAATTTGTCGAAATGAATTTTCCCTTACAATTGACTTCTATTTTTTTCATAATAGATATAATCATACAGTGAAAATCTATGAATAAACCTAGCTGGATCATTAGCATGTAACTCGATTAAGCCATGGGTACCATTTGTTCACATATGTGTCATTAATGCCTCAAAAATAAATGAACCCATTTTTTAAAGAAGGAAATAAGACAAGCAAAGTTTCATGATGCATTAGAACTAAGTGCACCTGGTAATGTATGAAAGGATAAAGGGTATGCTTGATTAATTATTTAATTAATTATCCCTGTCTAATATTTCACATGGCAGGTGGTTGAAACAAACTGGAGGGAAGTGGATATACTAGAGACGTAAGATAAAATTTACAGTATTGTGGATAGGTTACATACAACAAGTAAAAGGGAAAGAGGTTAAACATGCTGTCACATATGATAGATGGAAGGTGTTCCCTATTCTGATATCAGGGACAGTGAAGAACAAACAGAAACTTAAAGAGCTTGTGATTTTAGTTGTTTTTTTTACAGATTTATTTTTTATTTCCTTTATTTTTCTTTACTGCCCCCCTTCCCCCAGATGGTTTGCTGTCTGTCTGCTCATTGTTTATTCACCTTCTCCAGGAGGCACCAGGAATCAAACCTGGAACCTCCCACTTGAGAGGCAAGTGCCCTACGGACTGAGCCACATACACTCCCCATGGGCTGCAGCGTCTGCTGGCTTCTGGCCTCTGCTTGTTGTGGTGGGGGTGGGGTCTAGCTCTGTTGCAACAACATCTCCTTGTCTTCTTTTAGGAGGCACCAGGACCCAAACCTGGGATCTCTCATGTGGTAAGCAGGTGCCCAAGTGGTTGAGCCACATCTGCTTCCCACCCTGATTTTAGTTTGGATGTGTTAATTTTGAGAGTGCTTAAAACACCCAAGTAAAGATGGAGGGTTAGAGAGACAAAGGGACCACCTCTCTTCCAGAAAAATATCTAGAGGACAGGAGAGACTCACTGGAGGGCTGCTTTGAGGCTCTGAACAACAGAGGAAGGTAAGACAGAAGAGAGAGGGGCAAAGGAAAGGAGTCTTGGCTGGCTGGAAAAGTCCTGTGAGTAAAGCTGCAGCAGCAGCAGCTGGTACCCATCTCCCCACCCTCAGAGCAACAGCAGACTGCAATGGCTGTATAATGCAGCAGCTGCAGACCGAGAGGGTTGCAGCTCCTCTTCCCCGAGTAAAAGATGAAGGGACACAATTTGCAGCAAATTCAAATTTTTGCCAGTGAACTCGCACAGTTGTAGGACAGGTGGGACAGTGAAATTGTTTGCCCCTAGAGTTAGCAGGGAGCTAAAGGTAATTTGCCTTCTCAAACACCAGCTCTACTGCCCTGGGCTGGTTGCTAAGGAGGCAGAAAGAGGGAGAGTAAGGACAATCAAGGGAGGAGAACAACTTCTGATAAACTTTGTTTGCAAGGCTTGGCCTGACGTGAAGTATTTGCTTCTGTAAGGCCAGTCCTGGTGGGGTTCAGTGAATGTATTTCCCCCTAGCATCTGGGGTCTAAGCTAAGGGGGCTGGCAATGAGCACCATCAGCTGGCAGACCAGAAAAGTGCATGAAAAGGAGGGGAAAATAATACTAAAAATTTAAAAGAAGCAATCAGTTGCTTTTACTGCCCCCTCATTTAAGGACCTTGGGAACTGACCTGCACCCCATTACTAAGTCCTTAGTCCTGGTCTGAGCAAACAGGGGCAGTCCTAAATATCTAGAAGAAGTTGAACCAAGAATTAAAGAAGAGTGGCAGCACACAGCTACTTAACACTTAATCCCTTGGCAAGAGAGAAACTGAACATCAGAATAAAGTCAGAATCCTAATCAAATGACTAGACATCAGCAAAAAAATTAAAAGCTATACTGAAAAAAAGGAAGATATGACTCAGCAAAAGGAACAAAGCTCCAGATGAGAAATAGGACTTGAAACAACTAATCAATGAAGTTCATACAAATATCTTAATTCAAACCATGGAGTTGAAGAACAGCATGGTTAAAGAAATAAATGACATTATGAAGACATGGATGCACACAAAGAAAAATTTGAAATATTGGATAGAAAAATAGCAAAGTTTATGAGAATGAAAGAAACAGTAAGTGAATTAAATATACAATAGAGACATAAACCAGCAGATTTGAAATCATGGAAAAATAATCAACTATGTAGAGGACAGACCAGCATAAATTGAAAAAAGAAAAAAAACAGAGAAAAGACTGGAAAAAGTTGAGGAAGGACTCAGGGAGTTAAATGATAACATGAAGTGAACCAACACACATGTTATGGGAATTCCAGAGGGAGAAGAGAAAAGGGGCAGAAGAATATTTGTGGAAATAATGGCTGAAAATATCCCAACTCTCATGAAAGACATGAATATATGTGTCCAGGAAGCAGAGCATTCTCCAATTAGAATAAATCCAAATAGAACTACACCAGGACACATAATATTCAGATTGCCAAATGTCAAAGATAAAGAGAAAATCCCCAACGCAACAAGGGATAAGTGAAACATCACATACAAGGGATATCCGATAAGACTTAATGTGGATTTCTCTTCAGAAATCATGGAAGTGAGAAGGCAGTAGTATGATATAATTAAGTATTGAAAGATAAAAACTGCCAGCCAAGAATTCTTTATCTGACAAAACTGTCCTTCAAATATGAAGATGAGTTTAAAATATTCCCAAACAGAAACTAAGAGATTTGTAAGCAAAAACCCAGCTCTACAGGAAAAACTGGAGGCTAGGAGAGAGTAGAAGTGAAGACTATCAGAAAGGGCAACCAGAAGGCTAAAAAGACAGACCAAATTAAGATATGACATATGAAAGCCAAAGAATAAAATTGTTGAAGTAATGCCTTTACAGTAATAAAACTGAATATTAATTGATTAAAATCCCCAATCAAAAGATATAGGCTGACAGAATGGGTAAGAAATAATGAGTCATCCATATGCTGTCTGGTGGAAACTCGCCTTAGACCAAGGATACAAATAGACTCAACATGAAAGGTTGGAAAAAGATACTTCACACAAACAGTAACCAAAAGAGAGCAGGGGTAGCTATACTGCTGTCAGACAAAACTGATTTTAAATGGGAAAAAAGTGATAAAAAATGCAAAAGGCCATTATATATTAATAAAAGGGACCATCAACCAAGAAGGTCTAACAGTTATAAATATCTATGCACCCTACCAGAGATCCCCAAAATACATGAGGCAAACTCTAGCAAAACTGAAAGGAGAAAGAGACATCTCTACAATATACTTGGGAGACTTCAACAAGCAACTCAAATCAGTAGAACACCTAGAGAGAAGATCAACAAAGAAAGAGGGAACTTGAACAATGTGATAAATGAGCTGGACTAGACAGATATACAGAATATTGCACCCCAAAAGAGTAGATTATACATTCTTCACAAGTGCTCATGGATTTTTCTCCAGGGTAGACCACATGTATGGCAAAAAATAGCTCTGAATAAATTTAAGAAGATTGAAATTATACAAAGCACTTTCAATGATCATAGTGGAATGAAGATAGAAATCAATAATAGGTGGGAAAACGGAAAATTTGCAAATACATGAAGTCTAATCAACATACTCCTAAATAACCAGTGGGTCAAAAATAATGCAAGAGAAATTAGTAGATATATTGAGATGAATGAAAATAAGAACACAACTTATCAAAACTATGGCATACAGCCAAGGCAGTGCTGAAAGGGAAATTTATAGTGCTAAAGGTCTACATTAAAAAAGAAGAAAGAGCTAAAATCAAAGGCCTAACTGAAACACCTGGAAAAACTAGAAAAAGTACAGCAAACCAATCCGAAAGCAAACAGAAAAGAAACAAGTAACAAAGACCAGAGGACAAATAAATGAAATTGAGAACAACAACAAAACAATAGAAAAAAATCAACAAAACCAAAAGGTGGTTCTTTGAGAAGATAAATAAAATTGACAAACCCTTATCTATACTAACAAAGAAAAAAAGAGAGAAGATGCAAATAAATAAAATCAAGAATGAAAGGGGGTGCATTATGACTGACCCCACAGAAATAAAAAGGGACCATAAACGGATATTATAAGGAACTGTATGCCAACAAATTATACAACCTAGATGAAATGGACAGATTCCTAGAAATGCCCAAACAACATACTTTGACTCTACAAGAAATACAGGAACTCAACAAACAATCACAAATAAAGAGATTGAATCAAAAGTCATAAAAAATCTACCATCAAAGAAAAGTCCAGGACCAGATGGCTTTACAGGTGCATTGTACCATCTATTTTGAGAAGAATTAATACCAATCGCTTTTAAACTCTACCAAAACAATGAAAAGAAGGGAAAATTACCCAACATATTTTATGAAGCCAACATAATTCTAATACCAAAGCCAGACAAAATACCACAAGAATAGAAAATTTCAGAACAATCACACTAATGAACATAGATGGGAAAATTCTCAACAAAATACTTGCAAATAGAATCCAAAAATGTATAAAAGAATTATATACCACTATCAAGTGGGTTTTCTTCCTGGGATGCAGAGGTAGTTTAACTCAAGAAAATCAAATAATATAATACACCACATTAAAAATTGAAGGAAAAAAATAACATGATCATCTCAATTGACACAGAAAATCATGTAACAAAATCCAGCATCCTTTCTTGATACAAACAATTCAAAAGATAGTTAGAGAAGGAAAGTTCCTAGCATAATAAAGGACATTTATGAACATACCACAGCCAACATCATACTCAATGGGTAGAGAGTGAAAACTTTCTAAGATCACAAAAAGGCAAGTATGACCACTCTCACTACTGTTATTCAACATTGTGATAGAAGTTCTAGCTAGTGCAATTAGGCAAGAAAAAAAATAAATAGAAGTCATCCAAATCAGAAAAGAGGAAGTAAAATTCTCAGTATTCCCAGATGGCATGATCTTATATTTAAAAAATTCTGAAATATCTACAACAATGGTATTAGAGCTAATAAACGATAGAAGTGCAAAGTGGCATGATACAAGATCAATAAGCAAAAAAAAAAAAGGTGGTGTTTCTAAACACTAGTAATGAGCAAGTGGAGGAGGAAATCAAGAAAAAATTCTGTTTACAATAGCAACAAAAAGATTCAAATATCTAGAAGTTAATTTAACCAAGAATGTAAAGGATCTTTATTCAGAAAACTACAAAACACTGCTAAAAGAAATCAAAGAAGACCTAAACAAATGGAAGGACATACACTGTTCATGCATTGGAAGATTAAACATCGTGAAGATGTCAATTCTATCCAAACACATTTATAGATTCAATGCAATACCAATCAAAATTCCAGCAGCCTACTTTACAGATACAGAAAAGTCAATTACCAAATTTATTTGGAAGGGAAAGGAGCCCTGAATAGCCAAAAACAGCCTAAAAAAGAAGAGCAAAGTCAGAAGACTCAAGCCTCCTGACGCTGAGGTACATGATATAGCTACAATGGTCAAAACAGCAGGATATTGGCATAACGATAGCTACATTGATCAATGGAATGAAATTGAGAGTTTTGAAATAAATGCTCACCTTTAAGGACAAATGATTTTGAGAAGCCTACCAAATCCACTTTTCTGGGCCAGAACAGTCTCTTCAACAAATGGTGCTGGGAGAACTGGATATCCATAAGCAAAAGAATGAAAGACAAGCCCTATACCACCCCCTATACAAGAATCAACTCAAGATGGATCAAAGACCCAAGCATAAAACCATGACCATAAAACTCCTAGAAGAGAATGTAGGGAAACTTTTACAAGCCCTTGTAGTAGGTGGTGGACTCTTAAACCTTATACCCAAAGCATAAGCAACAAAGGAAAACATAGATAAATGGGACTTCCTCAAAGTTAAATACTTCTCCACTTTTTCTTGGTGAAAAAGGTAAAAAGGCAGCCTAATCAATGGGAGAAGATATTTGGAAATCACGCATCTGACAAGGGTCTAATATCCATTATATATAAAGAGACCCTACAACTCAACAATAAAAACACAAATGACAATTAAAAATGGGCAAAAACATTGAATAGGCATTTTTCTAAAAAAATAAATGCAAATGGTGAAAAAAACACATGAAAAAATGTTCAACATCATTGGATGTTAGGGAAATGCAAATCAAAGCTACAGTGAGATTTCATTTCACACCTACTAGAATGGCCATTATTAACAAAACAGAAAACTGAAGGTGTTGGAGAGGATATGGAGAGATAGGAATGCTTATTCACTGCTGATGGGAATGTAGAATCCTCACTGTACAAGTCTGTTTGGTGGTTCCTAAGGAAGTTAGACATAGATCTACCATGTGACTCAGGAATAACACTACAAGGTATATAACCCAGAAGAATTTAGACCAGAGCTATGCTCAGTGACAAGTGCACACTGATGTTTATAGTGACATTATCGATAATTGCCAAAGATGGAATCAACCCAGGATTCCATCACATGGAATATTATTCAGCAGTAAGAAGTAATGAAGTCATGAAGCCTATGACAACATTGATGAACCTATAGGACATTATTTTGAGTGAAGCAAGCCAGGCACAAAAGGACAAATATTTTATGATTTTGCTATTATGAACTAAATATAATGAGCTGTTGGAATTTTGATTGGTATTGCATTGAATCTATAAATGTGAAAGGAAAGCTGAAGTTTAACCTTTGTCGAATTGGTAAAGATGCATTTGGAAATGTTTGGAAATGAATGAAAATGATGAAAGGACATCATAGGATTTATAATTAGTAGCACTAACATATGGGTATTATAATGGTTTGTTTTTGGTTGATTTTTTTCTTTTTTTGAGTAATAAAAATGCTCTAATATTGATTAAACTGATGAATGCACAACTCTGTGATTATACCAAATGCCATTGATTGTACACTTTGGTAAACTCTATGGTTTTGAACAAAAAATAATTATATGGTGAGTTTGGGGGAAAATACACCAAACATATTTACTATAGTTAGTAGTTAATACTCTGATGATGCTCTTTCATAATTTGTTAAAAATGTTTCACAATGCAAGGTACTGGGGTGGGGTGATGCATGGGAGCACTGTATGACGTGATGCATGTTTGTTTTCTAAGTTCACAACTTTAACTATACACTTATTGTTTATGATTGTTCATGTATGAATAAAATACTTCAATAAATTTTTTAATGGAAAAAATGTATTTATGGAGAAATACATAATTTAACATGAGATTCTGAAGAGAAAAGTTCTGGGCTTAAAGAGAAAGCTGGGAGTCACTGTAAACTTTTATGTAAAGATTTTATTTTAAACTGTAATTAAGTCATAATGTACTTGCTGTTCTCAAAAACCTAGTGAGGGGAGAAATGCAAAAAATCAGAAAATTATAATACAGGACTCAGGGTGCGGAATAGCACTAGAGGTGAACTCAGAATGCAACAAGGCATTCAAAGGGGTCCTAAGGGGCTCAACAATCCATGGTTATAGTTGATAGAACAATGTCACTGAAGTTTAAGCTTTTCTCTTTCTGTTCCAAGCAATTGGCTAAAATACTTTGATCTTTGCAAAAGAAAAATTGCAATAATTTTATTATAATTCAATAATAATTTTATAAGACTTCTAATATATGGGTATGACTATTAAGTAGAATAAACTTTATAAAAAACAAGTTTTAAAAACAGTAAAATCCTTAGAAAAATGATCTGTTTCAATTGGGTCTCTTCCATTTCAGGTCCTAGAATACAGCCCAGTTTAGAAATAATGTAATGGTTGTTGTGCAAATTGGTCAAATTCTATAGCTCTTCTGTGGTGAAATGGGCACTCAAACTCAGATTCTTCTGACTCTGAAATTCAAGCTCTAATTTAATCTCTTCTATTGAAACCCACTGACAGGTTCATGAACACAACCAAATTATTAAGTCAGTATTCATTAAATGATACACCCTTAGTAAGTCTCTCCTAAATGTTTCTGGATAATCATGTCCCACTCAATCATAGAGTTTCTCAATAATTTTTTTCAGTGCTTCCTTTACTTCTTGTTCCTCAGGATATAGGTGAATGAGTTAAGCATGGGGGTCACCACAGTGTAGAAGAGGGAAACAAACTTTCCCTGGTCCTTGGATCTACTCTTGGCCAGCTGCAGATACATGAGGATGATGGTTCCATAGAAGATGATGACCACGATCAGGTGGGAAGAGCAGGTCCCAAATGCTTTCTGTCTCCCAGTGGTTGACTTGGTCTTCAAAATTGCTTGAGCAATGTAACCCATAGGAGGTTAGGATAAGTGACAAAGGTACCACCAGGAATAATATGCTAGCCACAAATAGCTCAGCCTGGTTGAATGTGGTATCCACATATGCCAATTTGATGAGCACAGGGACCTCACAGAAGAAATTATCCACCTGATGACCACAAAAGGGTAGCTGAAGGGTGAGTGTGGACTGAATCAATGTAGGGGCCACCCCACTGAGCCATGCCATAGAGGCCAAGACATGGCAGACCCGAGGATTCATGACAAAAGCATAATGTAGAGGACAGCAAACAGCAACATAGTGATCATAGGATATCACAGCCAGGAGCATACATTCAGTGGAGACCAGTGCAAGGGACACATAGAGTTGAATCACGCAATCTCCATAGGTGATGGATTTATCTGAACCCCACAGGTTGACAAGAAGCTGGGGAATGATACTGCTCGTGAAGCAGAGGTCTAGGAAGGAGTGATGGGAGAAGAAAAAGTACATAGGAGGGCGGAGTGGATAGTAAGATTATTGTAGTGTTGCCTAGAAGGGTCATGAAGTAAAGAAACAGGATTACTCCAAACAGAACCAGCTCCAACTGAGGCTTGTCTGAGAAACCTATCAGAATGAATCCAGGGAGCACACTCTCACTGGTCCACTGCATTACTCTTGCTTTGATCATTCACTCCTGATACATATAATGCATTAAGCTCAGAGATTTTATGTCAAAACCATCATAATTAAGACTTAGTGCTGGGAATTCAAACTCTGGAAATAGGTGAAGAGAAAAGGCCAACTAGAGAATACAAATGTGTGATATCTTTGATTATCCCATGAATACAGTCTATTGACCATAGGTTTTCCATCTACCTTGAGGACAAAACAAAAGGTCATAGTGACTGTAAAGTTAGAATGCAAAAAGATTGAGGTTTTCCCCACATTTTCCTAAATATTAACTTTTTCAATGTTAAGGCTATGTAGAAATTGTGGGAAATACAAATACCAGTGAAATATAGTGCATTAGCAAAATCTATCAAATGGATAGGTAGATTAGGTAGACATGATAATGAAATACATCAGAGTGTATCACATTTGTGCATGCAAATGAGAATGCAGAGGAGGTTGAGGAACCTATGGAGTGATAGGTTCAAAATTAGTTCTAGGGTGACATGACAACTTTCTCTTAAAGAGATGTGGAGTGAAAGTCCAGGCCTAAATAATTTTATGAGTCTAGGAATGGAGGTGACACTATAGGGTGGCTTAGAAAAAAATAAGCAAGTGTATTAGTTAGCCAAAGGGGTGCTAATGTGAAATACTAAAAATAGGTTGGTCTTTATAAAGGGTATTTATTGGGGATAGAAGTTTACAGTTACCAGGCCATAAAGCATAAGTTTCTTCCCTCACCAAAGTCCATTGTCACGTGTTGGAGCAAGACAGCTGCCGACATTTGCCCAGAGTTCAGACTTCTTGGGTTCCTCTCTTCCCGGGGCTGCGTTTCTCTCCGGGCTTAGCTCCTGTTTCCTCCACAAGGTTAGCTGTAGGCGATCAGGTGAATGGCTCTCTTCTCTTCTCCTGGGGCCTTCTTTCCAACATCTAAGCTGCTTCTCAAAGACTGCTTCTACTCTGTTCTTTGTTTTGC
>JAQZBX010011946.1:0-41933 GCA_029593785.1 Cabassous unicinctus
GAAAAGAGAAATTTGTAATTTGTGAACCATTTTATAAAATAAGCTCATACAATCCTTTAAACTCTATTTTTCACGCTGTTTTCTCTTCCAGCCTTCTGGGAATTTACAGATCATGTAGACGCTCTCCTAATGCCTAATACCTTAAGCATGTGCTACACTTAAAGTACTTAGATCACCAAATCCTTTCTGATATCACCCGGACGAGAGAATTTCATTACTTTTGTTGGTAATTGCCATAGTTTTTCTCTCCTTCCAAGTGTTTCTCCCATTTTCCCCCTATCCTGCATATCAATTTTTTCCAAACAATTTGTAAAAATTATATTTTCCTATGTTTATTTTATAATATGGATTTTATATTTTTATGGATTTTCTAGTTTATTTACTGTTATGTTACCAATAGTAAACTACTTGTCTCCCTAACCCAATTATAAGTTCCTTGAGGATGGATTCTACACATGGTTTATTTTTGGATCTCTACAGCATCCCACCTTGCAAATTGTTCTTTAATTTCTGAGTAAATGAAGCTGCCCCACCAGAATCTGATCAGATATCATATTCATCAATAGAGTTCTATAAAATTAAATGCCACTTGTAAAAAGTGCTGAATCTTTTATTTAAAATATAGAACATTTTAGTCAGAGGTAAGATCTTCATTATTCATTGAGTTATAAATATCCCATCTGTATCTTTCCTTATATATAATTACTTCCAACCAGAAATTTGAAAGAATTGATCATTAATAGTTATGATAAGGGATGAAAAAAGTTTTTGAAGATTTACCAGAAACACAGGGCATCATCTTAGTTTTTCCTTTTCTTGGAAATTGTTGGTTATCTGATAATTAATGTTTATTACTACTAATAATAAACAAAAATGTATGTGAATGTCAGACTCATATCTGTCAATTTTATACAACAATGAAAAATTACTTGAATATCTCTCATACAAATTGTAGCAATAAAGTTAAAATATTTCCCATCAGAAAGACGCTCAAGTGTTTTATTCATAAAATAGTTGTAATTTTATGACACTTTTAAAGGCTATAAATGCTTGTTTCTAAGATGTTGTATGGCAGTGTCTCTCAAATTTTTCCACCTAAATATTTCTAACAGCAGTGGAAAATTATGTGCACTTCCAGGGACATATTTTAAAGCTGCCCAACATAAACACAAAAAATAACTTCTCTCTTCTCAAATTGACTGTAATGACGAATGTACAACTTTGTGATTATACCAAGAGCCATTGATTGTGCACTTTGAATGGATTGTATGGTGTGTAAATAAAACTGTTCTCAAAAGATAAATAACTTCTCATGTTTTATAATTATAATTCATACAAAATTTTCAATTTACTCCATAATATGGATGTTTGTTTTAATATATAATAAAAAACTTACCAAATCAATTAACTACATCTACCCTAATCTTCAATGAAAGCTTACACTCCTGAAACATATGCCATGCTTAGTCTGTGACTTTGGGTACATTGGCCCAGTGCTACTTGCCTCTAAGATTATGCATATCTCAAACTGAGAAGTAAGCTATGGAAGAAACATTGCTACTGTGAAAATCACAGTGCTTAAATTTAAAGTATATATAATCATAGTTTGTGAAAGTTATAATTCTATGATGCCAGATAGGCTATGCTTACACAAAGGTAGAACCACATCTAAGTGATATGATATTAAATTAAGGGCTACTCCTTACCCAAAGAAAACTCACCTTGCATTTAAAAATAACTCCTGTCATCTATTGCCTCAGATTTCTGATTCTATTAAAAGGAAATATTATTGGGAAGGATATTATTTGAAAATGTGAGAATGTATGTATGTGTTTTCAGTATTTCTTTATACATATATCAATATATATTTCCTTCAGTTCTATTTTTATTTGAGTTTTATGACAAATAGTTGGGATTTTAAAATCAAATGTCCTTGAGCATTGACTATTCAATAAATTTCTTGTTATTTAACCATCCTTACACAACTAAAATAAAATCTACCTGATAGTTGTGTATTATTCTTTTGATAGCTTCATGAATTCTTCACTAATAATTTTTATAGAATCATTGCATCAATATTTATCAGTTAGATTGGTTTGTGGTTTTCTATTAATATTATTGTACTATTTTTATTGAACTATAATACAGAATGTTTTATTTCCAATGGCCTAGAACAGTATAGATAACTTTGGAATTACTTTTTCCTAAAAAAATAGATAAAACTCAGAACCAAATCATGTTGGTTCTTTCACTGATAGCTCTTCATTCACTTGCCTAATTTCTTCTATGTTAATCAATTTATTCAAATTTTCAACTGCATCTTGGGTCAATTTTAGAAATTTATATTTTCCATGAAATAACAAATTTCCTCTAGACTTTCAGATGTATTACCCAGAGAGCTTCATGTAATATTCTCTTACAATTCTTTTCACTTTTCCTATTTCTGTGGTTCTCTGTCTCATTTTTCTAATTTTGAATATTTTGCTCTATTTGTTCTTTAATCATTATCATGATTGGTCATTTCAAAAGTATAGCCTTTGGGGTAAAAGTATAGCCTTTGGATTTGTTTAACCTTTTTATCTCTGTTTGTTTTCTATATCACTAATTAATTTCAGATTTCATATTCATTAATTATCTTTTCCTATTTTGGGGGTTTATTTTATTGTTCTTTTCCTAATTTGTAAAGAGGAGTATTTAGTTCTTTATGTTTTTTATTTCTTTCCTTCCTTAGAAAAGGCATTCAAGCTATAAATTTTCCTCAGTACCGTGTTAGCTGTATTCCATAGATGCTGATATGCAGTATTTTCATTTTTGTTGTTTTCTAGAAACTTTACAATTTTATTTGTATTTTCCTTTACCCCAAATTAAGAGAGAAATTTTTAAATTTCCAGTTAGGAGAGCCTTTTTGTTTTTTATTTTATTATTAAAATCTAGCATAATAGCATTGTTATTGGAGACTATTTTCTAATTTGTACTCTTCCTATTTTTGATGCTTAATTGTCCTAATAAATGGTTGTCAGTATCACTTCATATGCCCTTGCTAAGGTGTTTCAGGGCACAGAATAAGTGTTATAACTTATTGTTAATATATTTTATATTCTCTATATCTTTGTTTATTTTATAAAATTAATTTATCATGGGCTGAAAGGTAAAGAAAGTCTCTCGCCACTATTGTGTCTATTTGGCCTTTATCTCCTATAGTTTTTTGCTTGATGAATATTGATGCCATGGTTATTTAGCATAGATAGAAATAAAATCCATATATTCATTGGGCGTTATACCTTTTAGTATTATGAAAAGGTCTTTTCTAGTTTATTGGGTTTTTTGGGGACATAACTTCTACCTTAACTAGTATTAAGACCAAGCCCTACCACCCACTTTCTTTTTGTTTGCATTTATCTGATATCCTTTGCCTATGCTTTTATCTTCATCTACTTTGAAATACTGTGTTTTAGGTAAAAAGGAAGGAGTTGGAGTTTGTTATGTGATCCAATCTGAAAATCTTTTTATTTGAATATATTAGTTAAATATGTTATATTATATTATATTATATTTTCCTATTTTAAGTCTTTCACTGTGTGGTTTGTTTCCTTCATTTCTTTTTGTATGTAATTCTTTTGAGATTTAGAAAGGTATGTATATTTATTTAGGAGTTACCTTTTAAATTATAAATGTATATAATGCCTCTAGTCCTCTTTTTTAGACTTAGCTATTTATTCTTTCTTATGAACAATATTTTCTTTTCCCTACCTTTTCTCCCTTTCCTTACCATCAAATATTAGTGAAAATAAATGTTAATATTGTTAAATATCCTTATATTTCTTTTATTTGATTTATCAGCTTTGGATAATATTTATTTCCCAGTTTCTCTAGATGAGGCCATTCAGCAACAGCAATCTACTTCCCATCTTCTTTTCAACTACTCCTCTCATTTTTTGGTGATTGTACCATTCTGATATTGTTAAGGTATATGGTATTTATATTCTGTTCTGTCACTGTAATTCCCACATTTAAAAAAATTAAATTGGATAAATATATCCAATGCTCACTTCCAATCTTTGCAGTAGTTTCCTCAGTTATTTTGTTTTTCATTGAGGCTTACTCTCTATTAGTTTCTTCAAGAAAGGTTCACAGGACATTTTTCTGTGTTCGATGTTTCAGATATGTTTGTAGCTTTATACTTTGTTTCACTAGATAGAAAATTTGTTTCACTAGATAGAAAATTCTTTGCTGAAGGTATTCCTTTCCTTGAATACCTTGTGCCTCACTCAGGCACTGAAAGTTAATACAAACTAATCTGTAGTTAGCTAGTTTTTCTTTCCCTGAAATGACTTGATTTTTCACCAGCATGCCCCGCAATTTTTCTTTATCTTTTAAGTGTAGTGATTTTACTAGGATCTGGCTGTATATTGACATTTTGGATAATTTTTTCCAGGCATATAGTATGCCCTTCATTGTATAGATTCAAGTCTTTTTCTTATTTCAGCAAAGTTTTCATGATTTATATCTTTGAATATTTATGCTATTTCATAATTTTGGCTTTCTATTTTAAAATTCCTATTATGAGTATGTTGACTCTTCATTATTGTTTTCTATATCTATCATTTCTCAATGATCATTTTTAATATGTTCTTTATCTTCAGTACCTTTTGTTTGTTTGTTTGTTTGTTTTTCATTTCTTTCTTTACTATGTGTTCTACAATGCCTAATTTCCTTTTGGGTTCTGTGGTTGGAAGTTGTATGTACCCCAGAAAAACATGTTCTTAAATCCAATCCATTCCTGTGGGTGTGAACCCATTGTAAGTTGGACCTTTTGGTTAGGCTACTTCAGTGAAGGTGTGACCCACCTCATTCAAGATGGGTCTTAATCCTATTACTGGAGTCCTTTATAAATGGAATGGAGAGGGGGAGAGAGAGAGAGTCAGTCACGGAAGCAAGAAGCTGAAATCAATGTAACCTAGAAGAGAAGAGAGAGACCAGCAGACACTACCAGGTACCTTGCCACATGACAGAGGAGCCTAGAATCACTGGCAGCTGGTCTTCTGGAAGAAAGCATCATCTTGATGATGCCTTGATTTGAACATTTTCCCAGCCTCAAAACCATGAGTGAATAAATTCCTATTGTTTAAGCTGAACCATTTCATGTATTTTCAGCCTAGGAAACTGAAACATGTTCCTTCAAATTTCATCTTGATTTATTAAAAGGGTTTTGTCTTTTCTATCACTTCTTTCCTGAGTTCTGCAAGCTCACAATTCATATCCTTCTTACCATTTCTTCCTCTTCCTTGTGTTCTTACATTCCTGCTTTATGATCTTCTTTCATAGAGGTGATTGTTTTTTTCTTTTCTTCAAGGCAAAATTTGGGCAGAATTTTCATCTTAGTAGCAACTTTTCTATGTACATTCTCATTTTTGCTGCTTTTCCCTACATTTTTCCTTCTTATATCTTTCTATTTATACTGTGCCAGCTTCTTTTAATTACTCATTTTTTCCTAGCCTAGCAATTTATAGGATGCTTTAGGGAGAAGAGAGGACCACGATTGCCTTCCAAATCTCAGTACCCAAAGCTTCTACTTTAAAGTTACTAGAGTTTCTTTCTACAATGGCTCCTTTACATAGCCTTCTTCTCTGAACCAAACCTTGCCTAGGAAGACTTCTGTAATCTTCTTCATTTATTTTACTGATAAGTGGTAGAGCTGGATGTGAGTCCAATCAGTCTGACTTTAAAGTCTACACTCTTTAACTGCTCCATCATACTGCCTCACAGCCATTGTAATCACCATATCACACTACACCTCCCTTGGCAAAACTCACTAATTAATCATGGCAGGGCTATTTTCCTCCACAGTAATCTTACAGTGGGGAATACTCTCTAGGTAGCCACCAGAATTGGTACCTGAGGTGAAATATAATTGTTATCCTTCTTTTCAGCTTTCATATTTAGTATGAATATGTTTAGCAAATGCTTTGAGCAGATGTTGATAGAAGAAAGAACAGAAAACTCTTAAGGGGAGGAGGAACAGATGAGAGCTTTAGGAAGATCAGGTTTAAAAAGAAACTAGATGGATGGATGGAAGGAAGGCAGGGAGGGAGGATGGATGGATGGACAAACAGAGACAGACAATTGAATGGATGGATGGATGGATGGATGGATGGATGGAATGATAATGGCAAACATGGCAAATTGTTAAAAGTTGGTGGATCTAGGTATCCAGGTGGGGAGATGTTGGAGTTTTTAGTACAGATTCTGTATTTATTTTTACAACTGTCCTGTAAGTTTGTAGTTATTTCAAAATAAAGTTTTTAAAAAGAGAAAGCTTATAGAGGATAAACTCCTTAACATTTAACTTAGACTTGGCCCGGGTTATCATCAGATTACAATTGGGGGTTATATTGATATATTTGGTATCAATGTGTACAGCAAGAAATGACCAAGTTGTCTGTAGTAAGTTACTTGTTCCATGAGTGACCCTATTTACAAAATCAATCTATCTTGTGTCACTTAGGAATCAGTTGCCATTTAAAGAATATTAAGAATAATAGCAGCATTATTAAATTCTTTATGTACCAAGCACTGTTCAAAGAACATTACTGTCAAGTCACTAATCCTGACAACAATCCTATGAGGTAGGTATATTATTATTCCCATCTGACAGTTAAGAAAACTAAGTCACAGAGAAGTTAAATAATTTGCCCAAGGTCACCCAACTAGGAAATGGTAGAAACAGGATTTGAATTCGGGCAGTCTCTGGAACCAAGCTCTTAGCATGGTGATTTTTAGGAATGCATGTGTTACCTGATAGCAGAACTGAGTGTATCTCTTTCCTCTACTTGCTTCTTAAATGGAGACTAAATGGTGGCATCACCAAGACAACATCTTTCTCTTTTCACTGTAAACACTAGGCCTAATGACTTCATCCAGACCATGGCTTCAACAACCACATATGCTGACTCACAAACCTCTCTTCTTCACTTGCATCTCCAATTGCTTTTTGAACTTATCCAGTAGGGATCAGATGTCCCACAAGTAATTTTACCTCAGTATGTTTTCCCCAAAACTCATTCCTCTTAGTTTAGTGCCTCTCTCAGTGAAGAGCCCCACAACCTCACAATAGCCAGGCTAATCTTTTCATAATGTAAATTAGATCGTGTCACTTCCCTGCTGAAAATCCTCCAATGGCTTCCATTACATGGAGAATACAATCCAAACTCTTTACATGGTGTATGAAACTTGTGCCATCTGCTCCTTATGATCTCTTTGATCTGATCTCCTACCATCTTCACTCCAGCTTGCTTTGCTCCAGTCAAACTGGTTGTTTCTATTCCTCAAATGTGCCAACTCATTTTTTACTCATGGTTTATGCACTTATCATTCTCTCTGCCTTGAATATTCTGCACCCTTAGTTCATTCAGGTCTAGGCTCAAATGTCACCTCTTCAGAGAGGTCTTCCCTGACCACATTACGTAAAGTATAAAATAGCTTTCCTATTTGCCTCAATAAGTTTCCAATGTCTTATCATGTTTTATTTTTCTTCATTGCACTAAAAATTTGAAAAAAAACATTTTTAACTTGTTGCTTGTCTCCCTAAGTTGAAAAAGTCCATGAGGTGTGTGTGGGGGGGCAGGGCTTTATCATGTTTTACTGCTATATTCCAACATATAGAACAATGACTAAAACAAATTAGGTCCTCAGAAAATACTAGTTGAATAGATGAATTAATCTAATCATTAATACCTCCTTTCCACCTATTCTCCACCTCTATTCAGTCACCAAGTCCAACACAAGTCTTAGTTAAGCTCTCTTTACTTCTTAGTCAGATTATTACATTAGCCTCCTAGTAGATCTCTCTGCCTCTTATATGACATGCTTGTCTAGTCCATCATCCACACTGCTGCTAGAGAAACCTTTCTAAATTACAGAACTAAATGAACACTTAGTTCATGGCACTCCTTCCCATAACACATCAGTAGTTCTCATAGCTTTTAGTACAAAACTCAAATTTATTTTAGCACTAAGGCCCTTAATTATCTGACTCCTGCTTACATTTCTAGTCTCACATCTCAAACTTTCCTAATAAGCTTTCCATTTCTTAGTTCATGTTAATTATCAAAGGCTAACAACTCCAAAGGTCAAAACAGGAAGAGTTAGAATGTAGGCAAAAAGGGTCACTCTTAGTAAGAAAGTTCATAATAGACATAAAAGGGAACCATTAAACAAGGAATGAAGTAGTCATGCTCTTTTCAGGCTTGTGGATATCCTGTTTAAAAAAAGAGTCCTTTTCCCACTTTTGATCCCCTCACTCTTTCATTAAGAGATTAGGACTTCATTCTAAAATGATTTTTTTCATTGATTTTTTTATGGAACTCTGGGTGTATATGAAATAGTTTACAAAACTAAGCAGATTTCGATTAGCACTATAATTATGAGTGGTATGGTGTCCTTACAGAAAAACCGTCAAATAATACAAGCGAGTCATGGAGACCCCTTGATCCCACTTTTCTGACCCCTTCTTTTCTACTCTTTCTACCATGACACCCAAATCCCACATGTTACCTATGTAGAAAAGAATTTGACCTTGCCTGAAGAGAGGCCTGGTGTTTTCCCTGGGATCCTGGGAGGTAATCTCTAAACCCTTGGAACATTCTGCCTGATGAAAATGATTTGTTTACCTGGGGGCCTTGGCCACACCAGATAGTGTAACAATATGATTTATTGTGGGAGTTTCAGATGGACCTCCAGAGGGGTTGGAGACTGTGGAAGTCACACATCTACATAATGGGTCCCAGTAAAGACTCTGAACACCAAGGCTCAGGTGAGCTTCCCTGGTTGACAATACTCTGTGTATTGTCATACATAATTACTGAGAGAGTAAGCACCGTCCATGACTCTAATGGAAGAGGAAGCTCTGTGCATGGAACTTTCCTGGACTCTGCCCCATGCATCTCCTCCCTGATTTTAATCTGTATCCTTTCATTGTAATAAACCACAAATCTTAGTGTAACAGCTTTTAGTGAGTTCTATGAATTCTTCTAGTGAATTATTGAGCCTGAGGGTGATCTTGAGGACTGCTCCCTCAGTCATTTTTCTCTTCAGTGATATATCTGCTTAATCTACAGTATTTTCCATTGTTGATATTTTTTACTTTTCCTTGAATTTCTTTCCATATCAAAGCTTCTCTGTTTTTTTTTTTATCCCACTCCCTCAGATCCTTGCGAAGTGACTACACTTCCATGCCAAGTTTTTACTCATCCTTCAAGACTCAGTTCAAGTGTTACATCCTCTTTAAGCCTTCAGTACAATTTGTGATTTTGGTTGTTTCATTATACACCAATGAGAAATGGATTTTCTCTCTTAGTATGCTAACAAAATCAGTCTTTTAAGCCTGTAGGGCCAAGGCGCAGACTTAGACACAGGCACCTCAAACTTGCTTGCTTTTAATGAATTCTCAATATTTCAAATTCCCATATATCTGGATCAGTTAAGTCCCCAAAGCTATATTCTTTCCAGCTTATAGAAAATAAAAAACAAAGTAATATTTAAGATAAAATCACCAAATCTGTAAACAAGTAAAATGATGCAGCCCTCAACATACTTTATTTTTCCTTGCCAATTTATTCAAATGGATGAAGTTAACTAAATAATTACCCAGTATCTAATTTGTATTGTTCCGTATAGTCCTAGCCAAATAGTGAGTGCCAGAATCAAGACTCAAATACAGGCTTCCTGGCTTTAACTACTTGAGTTAAGGAAGTAAAGGAAATTGTTTAAAACCAACTGTTTTAATATTGTTACGATATGTAAAAAGAAAAAGGTCTAGAGTATTCTTTTCCTACTAAAATTTATCATATGTTCATTATGTAACAGGTCCTATCCTAAATACCTTACATATGTTACCTCATATTATCCACACAACAACGCTTTGTAGTAAGTACTATTATTATGTCCACTTCAGGGTTGCTGAAAATAAGGCTCAGAGTATTTAAATAACTTGCATAAGGTGCACATAGCCCAGACATAAATCCAGACTTCAGGCTCCAAAACACCAATACTTAAGCACCACTGCTGTCACACTGAGTATAATAAAAGTGGCAATTGTGACTTTAAAGAATTCTTAATATAATTAACACATCTATTCGGAATAAGATATAATAGCAAGCTTATTTATAAAATGAGAAATGACATTTTAAGCTATGTGTATAATTTTTGGTTAGGTGCCAATAAAAGGAGGTTTTGACAGAAAATTTTTGGAGTTACTAAAGCTAAAATGAACTGCTTCTCTGTTAATAAACACATTCTGGATTAATTTCTACAGGAAATGCTCTTTTTAGAGATGAGCATTCTATACATAGAGATTTCTACACATATGGTTTTCATACCTAGGGTTCATGAACCTGAGAGTGTATTTTGAGAATTAGTTACACATCTTGCATGGTGTAAGTCATCATGTAGAGATGTTGCAACTATGCCAATATCTCATTGGCAGCCATCCCACCAACAGAGACAGAGTAAAAAGGAGAGAATACTGCAGTAGGAAAGAAAAGATATTGGTATCTGTGAAATCCTCAGAAAACTCAGCTTTGAAGTAATTGATTTTTTTCTTGAAATTGAATCATTTATTCATTAAGTTACACCTAAAACTTGGTTATAAAACAAATATAAAATTTATATCTATTAGTAATATATTTTAAATGACTTTCTCAGTTTGTTAAAATTTAAAGAAGTAGCTGAAAACATGGCAGATCACATAGATATTTATTTTTGCTCTGTCCTGAAACCTCACTAAAATGAGAGTAAGAAAATGTTGGTTTAAAACTACATGGTCAAAATGAATGCATAGAACAGACAACAACAGATAGGAAATATCAACATATTTTTAGAAAGTGAAAGCACATGCAGAATTGTCGAGAGCTGAAAAATCTGAACACTAAGGGCCTGCACAGTTGATAATTAAAGTCAGGCCAAGTCACATTGCAAAATCCTGAAAAGGCTTAAGAATGAAGGTACCAAATCACTGAATTTAGTAGTGAGGCATGGGGATTTAAATTGGGGGAGGGAAGGAATTGGTTAAAAGTTTGTAAAAGTAGCTTTTAGAACATAACAGAAGATTAGAGGCTAATTATGTGGAAACATTGAACCAATCATAGTGGAAGATGGAGGAGAAGCATCATATTGAATATTGAGGGATTCAGTTAAAGTCTACATACTAAATAGTGAAACTACCCCATCCCAAGAACCTCCTTTTATCACTTCACTCAAAGAACAGCCATAACCAGGATTATATCCTACCAAGTAGGATATTGGAGGATTCTTCTCTAAAGAAAGTGTATCTCCTCAGACATTTGTAGTCCAACAGCCAGATGGTCAGTCTGGTCCTATCTAATCACCTTTTATATGAAACATCCAAGTTGACAAGCCTGCCCATACAGAGTGTCCAAGCATATTTTTAGTTCTATAATTTTAAAATGATATCAGACATACTACAGCCTTATAAAGAAATTCTCCAACATAAAAGATAGATCAAAACAAACAAAAATTTGGAGGAAACAAAGAAAATGCAGGGAACAAAAGAAAAGTTCAAAAAAATGTTGTATCAAAGAAACAGGAAAAGAAGGTTATTTTTTTTTTAAAGGAACAATCTAAGTGAGAAAGTTCTTAAAAATTTAAAATATAGTAGAAATTAAAAATAAATAAAGTAGTTGGAAAAGTATCTCATAAAAATCTATTATACAATAGAACAAAAAGACAAAGATGGAAAATAGGAGCTGTGGTAATTTGAGGCTTTCATGGACCCCAGAAAATCATGTCCTTAGGGCTAATCCATTCCTGTGGGTGTGAATCTATTGTAGGTGGGAACTTTTGATTAGATTACTACAGTTAAGGGCCTTTTGATTAGGTTACTTCAGTAAGGCTTGATCCAGGGTGTCTTAATCCTCTTACTGGAGTCCTTTATAAACAGGATGAATACAGAAAGAAAAACTCACAGAAGCACAGAGAGAAACCCCCAGAAGCTGAGAGAGAAAGCCCCGGAAGCCAGAAGCTGAAATCAATGGAACACAGAAGCAAAGAGAAAGCCATGAAGCAAGAAGCTGAAGGCAAGAAAGCCTGGAGCTGGACAGAGAGCCCCAGCAGATGTTACCATGTGCCTTGCCATGTGATAGAGGTGTTCAGGATCGCCAGTAGCCAATCTTCAAGGAGAAAAGCCTTGCCTGATGAAGCCTTAATTTGGACATTCTCACGGCCTCAGAAATTTAAATTTATAAGTTAATAAATCTCCACTGTAAAAGCCAACCATTTCTGGTATATTGTATTCCAGCATCTTTTGCAAACAAAAACAGGAGCTTAAAAGTAAGGAACTCAATCAAGAGATCCAAAATCAGGCTAAATAATAATAAATATTATTTCCCAGAATTTTAATCTCTGGCATAATCTCTAGCTAAAATAGAGATTTAATATTCAGCAGTATTAAGGTTGCAAATAATATCAGTGATCATTATAAAATCACAATTTCTTGGAAAATGTTTTCTAATACCCGGTTAGATGTTAAATGTTGCACCATGTCAATCTAATTTTAAAAAATTATTTTAGGTAAAAAGTGCTTCTAAATTTCTGGCACATTACTATTTCTCCTTATTTTTCATGCTCAAAATCATCCAAAGTCTGAGAAGTTTTCAAATGATTTTTTTGTTAATAACTAGTAGTAAATTTTTATACTTATATAAATCTGGAAATTATGATGTTTGCCCTGAAATGAAAGAGCACATTTTATATTCTATAAATGAGATCTTAAGGTTGAAAGAAAGATACTAGTTCTTTCATTTGCTCCTTTCATTGGTTCTGGATTTTTAAAAAATCTATTCATAAATATTTAATTTCCTCCATGTCTTTCTATGCCTAGATTTTTTAATATTTTTATAATTCTACATTTTTTAAGATTTTAAATTCATGGCACTAGCAGCTGGCAATTATGAAGCAAGGGGATATATAGTGAAAAGAGTTTTGTCTTCAAAGATGGACAGACCTAGATTCAAATTTTAACTATTATAAGCTTGAGCAAATTATTTCTTTGAACCTCAGTTTATAAAAATGAGATACTACCTACCCTGAAGGTTCATTAAGAGGATTAGAATAATATATGCTAATTTCCAGCAAAGGACATTATACAAAATATTTATTTAATCCATAGTAATATTCTCCTTCTCTTCTTAACTTTTCGGAGACTCCAAGAGGCTAAATTTTAAAAGATTTATAGATTCTGTAGTCAAAATACCTGAGGTCAAATCTTGGTTCTTCCACTTCCTAGTCTGTAAGTACTTACCAATTCTCCCTAAATCTTGGTTTCAGCAATTCTATCAAGGACATAATTATAAAAACCCTGTGATGAGGTAGTGGTGAGGAAAATATATATTCTACCAGCACAGTGTTTAGTACCTAATAATTTATCAGAACCAGTAACAGTTGTAATAACAATAAATTAAGAGACAATTTCTCTCTTCTTCACAGTTACTAAAAGCAAAATGAAGTAAGAGGAATGTCTTTGTCAAGAATAGCATTTCATGAAGTTGCATATGACATGTGCTCTAATTTGACCGTTTCCACATAAAAGAGAATTATAAATTGCCTTCCAAGAAATATTGTAATTAATCTATGTAATATTTCACAGAATAATTATCTATGTCTACTTGTCAACTTAATCAATCAATCTGATAAAATACTACCCCTACTTTTATGCTCCTACTTTTCCCTGCACAGATTTCATTCATAAATTATTTATTATTCTAATTTACTGCTAATTTGATTGGCCAAACTGACCAGTGTTTCACTGAACTGACCATTTAATTAAAAAGTTGGTTCTGTCAGAGTGATTAATTTGGCAGCCCCACAAAGTCCTACTAGATATTAGGCAGAAGAGGAAAACAAATGGTGCCATGATGATATTGTCTGTAGGTCCAGCACAATTCCAGGGTTTTTCTTTTTCTTTTGGCATATTCTTAACCTTGACAAGGGCACTTTTTTTTCATCTTGAGGAATTATCTTATTCATATTTCTATCATTGGAAATTAGAATATTGCATGGCACATAGAAGATACTTTTTAAATGTTGTTTAATAAATGAATGAATTAGGGAATACAATAGATTTCTGAAACTACCAGAGCAATTATCTAGCAGGCAAAAACAAAACAAAACACTGAACTATTTTCTAAACCTATTCTCTGAATTAAGTAAAATCGCAAGCCCACTAGTATGTAAATTTTATTTTGTTTCCTAATCATGCAAATCTAGACTGAGCATTTATTATATGCTTGTGTTGTTTCAAGAAGTGCAAAGGTAATTCAGTCACAGTTTGCCACCCCCAAGAACTCCCACTTAAAATGAAGTCACAAGCAAAGCCTTTTTACTATACAAAACTTCCCTTTTATAGAGAGTTTGCTTAAAAATGTAAGCAATTTCACAGACGGAAGATCTGAGTAATTTCTTAAAGGTCATATTTCCCCCCAAAATTGGTTTCTTTACCCTTACATTCTCATTGAACTGGGGTGGAATTTTTTTATTGTTTAATATTGAATATAAGGTTATGATAACTAAAAGTCACATACTTTTGCTGTCTGGAAGCAGATTTTTAAATAAGCAAATAAGTAACAAGGTAATTTTCTTACCTTGTTCTTGTGCATGAACAGCATCCCCAGCCACACATAGCACAATAAAATGAAGGAGTAGTTTCCTAAAAAAGGAAAGACAATTTGGAAGAACTTATTAGTTGGATACTTATAGCCTATAATCATATAAAACTCAAAGTGAACTTTAATGTAAGATTAAGAATTAAACTATTATTTTAATTAGCATGGCATTTTAATATTCATAGTGGTTAGAAACAAGGGCTCTGGATTTAAGTTCCACTCTGCTGATATGTGACTTGGGCCCACTGAATATCACTCTATGCCAGTTTCTTCATCTGTTAAACCTAACTCATCAGGTTTTCTGAGGATTAACTGAAAAAGTTCATGTAAAGCACACAAAACAGTTGTCTCATAAAAAGCATTCAATAAATGCAAGTATATATGATATTAATACTATTAGATAGTATGTCAAATTACCATACATGCAATTTAATGTAAAGTAATGGATATTTACACAAAGTAACATAAATTATAATCACTTAATCATAGTGATTATAAAATTGGTGGAACCAGCTATTTGTTTAAATGAAAGCCATTTGAATTTGTACATATTTTAATCATTTGTACTAGATTAATATTTTTTTTGGTTCTGAAAAATAGAGATAGCCTGTGGATGTCAACTTGAACATTTTAATTAGTTGTAATTGTAAGCATAATACCCAATCACTACAAATCAAAATGTTCGTTCATTCTGATTGACTGTCTAAGTAAAAATGTTTTGTAACATTTTTGGTATAACCAAATTTCTGATAGATTTTGTTGAACATTCTTCTTAATTGGTTATATTGATCTCCCAAATGAAAATCATAGAGGTAATTTCAAAAATGATGATGAGAATACTGGAAGCAATACTTTATTACCTGATTCCTGCTAATATAGACTCTGCTTCTGTTCCTAATTCTAATCCAGGGGCCCCCAAATACATTTTAGTAGTATACAGTTTTGGAAGAAGTGATTAAGGAGCCCCCAGTATATACTAAGCACCTGGTGTACTAATAGTTATTGATTGATTTTCAGTATATTACCAATAAGATGTTTTCACTTTATCAAATGTATAAGGAGTTTTTTAATGTAAGACGGTGATCTTTTTTTACAAAGTTTGATCCAACAATATAAAATTATACCATTCTGATACAAGGGAACACAAATCTCATGTGCATTAAAATGGTATTAGTGGGAAACGGATATGGCTCAAGCGATTGGGCTCCTGTCTACCATATAGGAGGTCCAGGGTTCAATTCCTGGGGCCTCCTGGTGAAAGACAAGCTGGCCCACGTGGAATACTGGCCCATGCAGGAGTGCTGGCCTGCACAGGAGTGCTGGCATGCAGGGAAAGCTGGCGCAACAAGATGACGCAACAAAAAGAGACACAGAGGAGAGACAATAAGAGATGCAGCAGACCAGGGAACTAAGGTGGCACAAGAGATTGAGCACCTCTCTCCCACTCCAGAAGGTCCCAGGATCAGTTCCCGGTGCTGCCTAAGAAGAAGACAAGCAGACACAGAAGAACACACAGAGAGCAGACATGGAGCTCAAAACAATGTGGGGAGGGAATAAATAAATAAATCTTTTTAAAAAATGGTATTAGCCATTTGTTAGTAAGTGAAAAATGCACATACTATGATCACACTCAGTCCAGAGCATAGCTCTTTTAAGATGTTTTGACAGAATATTAAGAAATGTTACTAACTGTGTAAACTAATCAACTAAATGATTACAGAAATTTCAACTAAAATGGGCAAATAGCTGTACCAAATATTTTAACAAAACCTAAAAAAGATTCCCATATATAGTGTCACCCATTTAGAACCTTGGTTCTCTAACTTTAATATGCCAAAGAACCACCTGAGGTGCTTGTGACAAAAATGAAGATTTTTAGCCATACCACAGAGATTCTGATTCATAGATTTGGGGTAGATTCCAGGGATATACACATTTTAACTAAGTGATTCTAATACAGAATATGGGTGTACCAAACTCCGAGGGAAAAAAACCAATTTAGAACATTCACTATATTTACATTTAAATTGATATTTTACTGCTTAAATCACATATATTTAATGTTATGACATGACACAAATTAGATCATTTGACTCTTCTTTCTTATTTTTTTTCTACTGCTCTAGATTAGTGATTTTCAAACTTTAGTTACATCAGAATCACCTGAAGGGCTTCTTAAAGATTGCAGGGCCTCAGTCCCAGAGTTTCTAATTTCAGTAGGTCTGGAGTGGGGTTCAGGAATTTGCATTTATAACAAGTTCCCGGAAAAGCTGATGCTGTTGATCTGGGAACCACATTCTGAGAACCACAGCACTAGAATAAAAGATGCTCATGAAATGCTTTAAAGCTCACCGATTTTGGAACTTTTTAAACCTTAGCTAATTACCTGGGAAGCTTTAAAAAATACTAATACTTGGGTCCTGACCACAAAGATTCTGATTTTAATTGGTCTGGGGTACAGGGATTTTTAAGTACTTTCCAAGTGATTCTTATGTGCAAACAAAGTTGAGAAACACAGATTAAAATGATTTCTCTTGGTTCTCCAGGATGGATCCCAGTGTGGTCTAGAGTTTGGGTAAAAGGAAAGTATTTTACTTTCAAATTTATATGTTCTACATATAAACTATAGGGTACATATCAGTGAGACTAGAAAATAGCCCAGTATTACAATAACTGAAGGACAGATCGTGCATCAGAATTATGCTGTTTTAGTAGAATGTGAATGGAAGCACATCTCACCTGCTCAACGTAATGTGGCTCATTTGGAGGCTTAGAAATAACCCAACATGCACCTTTCCATTCAGAATAAAGCTAACTGTTGAAGAGTACAACAACCAGCACTATTCATTTACCAATTCAGCAAACTCATAGACTTCCCTAATGACCTCAGGAGGGAAAAATGGAAAATAAAGTTAACAAGTCCTTTCTTGGTGTGAGGCAGGGAAACTTGAACATATCAAACATCATCCCTTAACCAGATGATCGTAGGGGATTATGACAAATCATTTGAGCCATATCTTATGTAAGTGTGTTTACATACTAACGTTGATGATTAATGGAGATGTAGAGATTGATGACTGAAATACAGATTTTCTAATTATACTCAAAACTAGTATGCTCAAAACTAAGGAAAAACCAAGTTCCTTACCATATATTCAAGGCTTATCGTTCAGCTCCAACCTTCTTTTTTTTTTGGTAATATGGATCCCCAACACACTTAATATCCCAAAAGCTCCAGTCATACCAAGTTATTCTCTATTCCCTGGACAACCTTGTATGTGCCTGAAAAGCCACCTATTAGAATCTTAATTATCCTCAAAGCCAAATTTAAATAACACCCTTTCCATGAAGTTTTCCATTATGCCTAAAGAATAATGAATCTTTTCCTGAACTCTAATCTCTTTATGCTTTTATTGTAACCTTATTATAATACTTATATCTTGTACTTGTTATAATTAACTAAAAAATGTCTGAATAAGTAGCAGGTCTTCACTTTTTATCACTCATGCACCCATGTCTTACATGAAATTGACACAATAAATACTTTTAAAAAGGAAAGAAGCAACAGTATCCTTCACCCAATGACTGAGGAATTCAGTTCTTCCTTATGGATCTGATTCTTTTAACTTTTGGGAAAAGTTAAGTAAAATAAAAGAACTTTATTTTATTATGGGGACATAATATAAATTTTATATTTTTTTTTATTTTACATTCCAAATATAAAATTCTACAATTTGTGCACATGATGGGATCCCATTAGTATACTGGCATAAGAGGACAAAAATCAAATTACTTAACAAGGTGCTCTATAAATCACTAAAGGACATGTTGTTTAACCATAGATCTGAAGAGGTCTTCCTATAGTTTTGACCAGACACTCTTTTAAGTAACTTAACATTGTCTACTAAGTTTGAAAATTTACTCATTTATTTAGTTGGCTCTAACACAAAGTATAGCTAGTGTATTAAATATGAATATTTTTCAAGTATTGAAAGAGTACTTGTTTTTGTTCCCTTTTTTGTATGTCTACACTGTGTCCTGATACAAAGTAAGAGAAGTATATATACTCAGACATTTAATAAAATCAAACCAGGTCAAAAGAAGTCAACAATATGGTAACAAGCATTTAATAGAAGTTGAAAAATATAATATATGATATTGATATCTGAGGATATTTAACCAAATATGAAACACTCTGCTTGTGCCTGGCTTGCTTGCCACATTTTCTATTTGACACCAGTCACAGTCAAAGTCAGACAGAAGAGCAGTATAGGGCCTAAGAGGGAGCAGGCAGGAAATAAATATCCAAAGACCACATTCACTAATATTCTTCCCTGGATATTCCCTAAAGGATTATTAGTCAACTTTCTCTTTATCTGAAGGGTGCAAGTTACTTTAGGGCAGGGGTTCTTAACCAGGGGTCCATGGACCCCTTGGATTTCAGGAGACCCATAAGCTTGAGTTGAAAATTCAAAAAAACATTATTCTTGTGGGGACATGTTGGTGCGGGTGTGATATATTTATTAAAGAATACACAGTATAGTGTGGACTTAGTAAGGGGTCTGTGGTTTTCACCTGACTGGCAAAGGGGTCCATGGAACAATAAAGGTTAAGAACTCCTGCTATAGGGGAACCCCAGGGATCTTTTTATTTAAGGCATCCATGAGACCCTTAGGTATTATGATATGTCTTCAGGCTACTGATTCTTATTCCTACATAGATACAATTTATAATAGTGGGAAGGGTTTGTGATATCTTGTGAATAGGAGACTTTTTTATGACCAACTGAAAAGAGTGAACTCATCTGAAAAGCACATATGATATATATCAATAATTTCAAAAGTTTCCATACACAGTACTTTCACATGGCCCAAATTTCTGTCGTTACAGCTTCACAGATTTTGCTCCATACTAACTGCTAAGATCCAGAAATAGTTATTCTCAAAATAACTAAAAAAGTTAAATGTTCTCATCAGCATCAGTGGGGATAAAGTTGGATGATTCAGGGAGTAAAAAATGTTGTCATTAATTTACATACAATGAATTACTTATACTATCAATTCAATTCAATAAGTATTTGTATAACTAATCCAGTATGAAGCACACCGAAACTTTTGGTTAAATTCCAAGTGTATAAGCAATTAATGAAGTGCAAAGAAGATAAATGCTTAAGGACTTCAAGTCATCAGAGCACCTAGAGTCCAGTCAGTAGGAGGAAAGAAATATATACCTAAACCAGCCTGTCTTACAGACTTTTAACAACCACAGAGATTGTTAAACTGACTGCTGCCTAGCCTATAAAAGTTCCTGGTACATAATAGTGTTAAATAAAGATTTTTAAATGAATCAATCAATCTTCAGTCAATAAGAGTAGGAGACTGTCCTGAGTTTCAACAATATATAACTTCTTAGCATATTCTACCTACATACTTATCCCAAGATCAAGAAAATTCAGGTCTCCCTAACCTCTATTTATTTAGCTAAGAAATTAATATGTTTAAAGGCCTTTTACAATCTGGTCTCTGTCTCTCTCTCCAGCTCCAGCTTTAGTCACTCCTCCCCTAGAAACTCTACCTTCATTCCCTAGGCCCTCAAATGTGCTGTGCTTTCTCACCTCTGAGCCATTGCTTTTACTGTTCCCTCTGTCTGGAAAGCTTCACATCCTTTTCACTTAACTCTCAGTCTAGATTTTATTTCCTTTGGTCAGCTTTATCTTTCCATATTATCCTTCCCTCCCTAGGTAGGAGACCTACCACTAGGTTTCCCTCCTGTATACACTCTTATCACATTTTCTTATACTTGGCTGTTTCACTTTCTATTTCCTCTACTAGACTGGACACATTGGAAAAGCAGAATCTCTGCTCTGTCTTGCTTGCCACTGTATCTCTACTGCCTAGAACACCACCAGGCACATAATTGGAACTCAGCAAACATTTGTTGAATACATGAGTGAATGAATGATAAGTAAATGAATGACAGAATAATGTTAGCCTTTTATGAGAAAGAAAATGAAATGGTCTTTATGACACTTCTCATTTACAGTTACAAATTCTAAAATAAATCATAGTTGCAAGGCAAGGTAAGGAAACTAGCACAGCTATTCTAATTCCTATAATAACATTTCTTTTTCTCCTGAAACTTCACAGATTACCAAACAGAATATCTAAACAACACTCAAAATTATTTTCCATAAATTATATTTCCTCTCCCCGAAACATCAGTTTATTTTAAACATTTATTTGAACTACAAAGATAACTAAGCAACTTTAAAAAAATAGAATTGTATACCAGCTAGGAAATAGATCTTTATATCCAATTACATCCAATTTTTAATTTTTTTTATTTTTTAGAAACCCGTTAGTTACCATAATAGCTTTTCTAGGAAACTTTCTGAGATATATCTAACACTGACTTTTGGGTTTTAGTTTCCTTTTATTAATTTCACAAATTCACATTTGGCAAGCCATCTAAAAGCAGGAAATAAAATGTTTCTCTTTAAGGGTCCAGTTTTAAAACTGTAAATGTTTTTGGGTGACTAATCAGAACTATGATTTTAAAAAGCTGCTTCTCTTCTTCCAAAACATCACCACAAAGGGATGGTGGAAAATTAAAACCTCAGGGATCTCATTAGGGATGCTGAGGTTTAATTCAGTGGCCTGACATTATCATCATCTAATCAGCTCCTTCTCCCAAGTTCCCTCCCTGTATGGAAACTCGGAATTCTTCATGGGAATTGGATTTTTTTCCTAGAAACAATTTTTTCAGCCCAATCAGTAACTATCTTTCCTCCACTTTGCATGTGTGTGCTTGGAGCTGTGAGGGGCTGCAATCTGATGTAACAGTGAATTACCCTTAATTCTCTGCATTTCACCCCATTGGCTCCTTTAATGGAACAAATTGGATATCAGATGAGGCTGCAAGACCTCTGTCCAGGAGTTTTTCTAGAAAAGCAGTGGAGACCAGTGCCCTCAGCCAGGATCCCGTATCCACCCCGACGTCTCTCCACAAGAATTCTTTTCCAATTCCATGTAGTATAATTTTTCCTCAGAAGTGCCTCGGTGCAATACATTCTATTTTTATTTCTCTGCCTCCATCCCCCCATTCATCTGGTCCCAATTTACAAACCCCAAACTGCCCAAGAATTTATGCAGGGCCTTTTCTGGGAGCGTCTGGAGAAGTGTAAACCAGACAAGACAGAGGCCAGGAGCAGAAGATCTGCTTTAATCCAAGAAGTCGGTGACAACTACCAAGGAGAATGTTAGTGATAGAGGCCTCGCGCAGTGGCAGAGGGAAAGCCCTCGCGGCGCGAGCTGGCAGCGAGGGAAAGGAAGGACACCCGAGATGGACGCGGAGGCTGAGGCTGCACAAGAGGTGAAGGGCGCACCCAGCCTCTCCTCACGCTCTAGAACCGCGGGAAGATGCACCGGCACCGCGGGATCGGCTGCTCCCCCCAGCCCCGCGCTCCTGGCCAGTCCACATAAATGGAAGTTTCTTAGGAAAAGTGGCGGGAAACCTCCTGCCTGGGAACCCGGTGTGTCCCGTGTGAGCTGGAGTGGGAATGTGGCCAGCAGAACCTGACCTCTTCTCCGACCGCTGTCTTTCCGGCCACCGCGCCCGGCCCCAGGTCGCACGGAGGTTGTGGAAGTTCCAAGCTTTCCTCGTCACTGATTCATCCCGGAGCCGGTGCGCGCGTTGTTGCATCCTCGGCAACGGGGCAAGCACTGCAGCTAGGCTTCCAGGGGTCGCAGGAGAGAGCCGCCGCGAGCTCCAACCAGGCACCGCGGCACGCGGCTGGGAAGCACATGTTCAGACAAACACAGCCACAGGGCGGTCTTTCTCAGCACCCCGCCTCCGCCTGTCTCAGCTGACTCTGTCAGTTCTGCCCCCTGCCCTCCTCCCGCCTACTCACCCTGGCCTCAGGGCAGAAAAGACCACAGCCGCGTTCGCTCCTCCCGCCACTTGTGTAACCCACTGACCTCTTCAGGGGGACCAGCGCAGCCAGCCAAAGCCGTGCGCTCTTTTCCCAGTGAGAGGCATCAGGTACCTCGGCCAAAGAGGAGGAGGGGCAGGCCGTTAGAGCCCTGCGGAACTCCTCGGGAGGAGCAGCCCCGCCCCCCTCGGCCGCTTCCCCCTCGGCCCGCCCCCGCCGCGAGGGCCGCATCCCCAGTGACAGGCCAGTGACAGGGCACAAACTCGGCCCCAGATGGGTATCGTGCTTGCTGGCCTTCGAACCACAAGAGTCCTGACGTCCGAGGTTCTGCAGACCCTCCCTCCACCCCTAGGCAACCCAGCCCCGCGCCTGGGCCCCGCCATCCAGGCTGTGCTCACGGAGCCCAGGGTACCGCTGGCGTCCCAGCAACACCGAAGCTGGACGCCCTGAGGAGCACCGCGCGGAAGCGGGACCCAGCCAAGGCTCTGGGGGAGCAGAAGGGGAGCAAGACGCGAGAAAGGAGGTAGCAGGGGCCAGGATGGGTGCCGTGGCCCAACTTGAGAACCGCGGCCGAAGACATCCCCAGGCGCGCCAGAGTGTTTTTTCTCCCCAGCCGCAGGAACGCTTTACAATAAACTGAGACCCGCCCGCAAGAGGCTTCCTTTCAAACACGGTATTTTACAAATTGAGAAGACAAGGGGAGGATGTCACAGCTGCTCACCCGCTTCCAGCTCTAAAAAGTACCAAGGAGCTGGACCATAAATCTCCAAACCCACTCAGCAGACCTGGGGTGGGATGGGGAGGGCTTGGTCTAACCCCTACCCCCGTGGGTGGGTTACTTACGTTTTTGCCGTGGGGGAGACCTTTCCATGCCTTGTCCTGTGGGCTCCTAAATGCATTTGTATGCATTTGTCCGTGCAGCGAAGCGCTAACGGAAAGCAGAAGCCAACTCCGAACTGCCAAGGGTATAGGTACTGTCCATGAAAAGCGAGAAGGGGTGGAATCACATGAAAACGATGCTCCAAAACCGCAACAACGGGGGGAAAGAAAGGATGAGGCAGGGGGGAGAGATATAGCACCCGAAGGGAACAGAGATCAGGCTCCCTACTGGGTAAAAGACGAGTGCAGGGTTGCGCTCCCCTGGGAGGGAGCGACAGAAAAGAGCTCACTCTGGGAACCGCGGGGCGCCGGCAGTGGAGGGAGCTCGCCTGTGAGTGCAGCCCTTGAGTTCACTTGTGGTTCAAAGGCGACTCTGACTCCTGAAGAGTCCTCTGCTTTGGGCCTGGAAGGAGAAGGGGGGAGGAGGGAAGAGATTGGGGAGGGGAGGGAGGGTAAAGGGAGAGTGTAGTCCTTGGAAGTAACCCGCGCCGGAACATTTGTCAAACAAGCACACACACCCACTTCGGAAATCAAGTCAGTGCGAGGTGGCCGGTGGCAACTGCGGGCGCTCGGCATAGACTGCTGCCGGCTGCTTCCCCTGGAAGGGGAGCCAAACAGATCCGGCCGGTGTTAAATTTCACCGCGCACAGACTTGCAATGACATCACCAAACATCGCGCACACCTCCCCCTCCGCCGGGCAACCTTCCTCCACGCAGGCCCCACCCGGACGCTTTCCCTTCCCACGCCATCCTTTCCCTCTAAATTTTGGAAACTACAGGTAACGAGTAGTATCCGTCCTTCATCACAGCGTCCATTCACCTTGCCCTTTTCCAGCAGTTTCCAATCTGAAATTTGCCCTTGCCTGTGATCAGTCTCCCACACCAAACATGTTTCTCTCTCCCCTCCACCCCAACCTTCTTCTGAGCGCCTACTCTGCTCAGCAGAGTCTTTCGCTCCTCATGGCCCCTGTGGCCCAAGTCATATTAACTAACATTCTCATTTCCACCTTCATTCCCCATTCACTCTTTCCTTTCAGTCTCACTACTTTCTACTGATTTTTCTCTCAGTTTACACAGTGGATTGTAATAGTTTGTAGTTATGCATTGCAATTGCATACTAACACAACAGCCTTACCAACTTGAAAGCCCTCTCAAGTTTTTGTAATTTATTTTTTATCAGAAGCTCCATTCAGCCACAGCCTTTTCATACTGAGAATTTTAACTACCTTCGAGTTTTTGTAAAAAAAAAAAGTTCTGGTTATAACTTCCTTTTTATTTTTATTTTTATTTTTTATTTTTTAAAGATTTATTTATTTTATTTATTTATCCCCCCCTTGCTGCTCATGCTGCTGTGTCCATTCACTGCCTGTCTTCTCTGTGTCTGCTTATCTCCCCCTTGCTGTGAGGTCTGGCCGCATCAGCCCACAGCACCCCGAGAGCCGGCCTGCCCTCACAAGGAGGCACAGGGACTCGAACCCAGGCCTCCCATATGGTAAATGGGGGCTCTATCCACTGAGCCACACCCACTTCCCTAACTTCCTTTTTCATAAATCTGGAATTTCCAAGATGTCAGGGATCCACTATCATCCTCATTGTGTTTTCAGCACCTGAAACGCTATCTGGCATGTCTGTTGAATAAATGATTACTGTATACCGCTGAGTATCATTTCTCCAAATCAGTTTCTCTTGTCTATTTTATGCACTACCCCCAGCTCCTGACTGTTCCACAGGCTGAAAAGAATCTTACACATTATACAAATATTATAAAAGATAAAGTGACCATTTTAATGAATGAAAATTATTGATATGACCCAAAAAATCATTGATATGATTTTCTCTAAGAATATAGAATTTAATTCATCTTCCCCTCCTTTCAATTTCTTTTACTGTGAAATCATTTTAAATTTACAGAAAAACTGAAAAAATAGGAGAGTTCCTAATGTTAATATCTTATATATCATAGTACAATTATCAAAACCAGGAAATTAACAGATACAATGCTATTAACTAATCTATGGTTCTTGTTCAGTTTTGTTGATTTTCCCACTTTCCAGGCAGGTTCTTTGAGTATAAGAAGAAAATAGTTTCTAGTTAGGGTTTATGGAACAGTTATCATATGGAAAGATGCCAAGGGGCACACATACTCTCAGGCAGAGTACATCTGTTTGGGGAGAGGAGGCATTTGTCCACTAAAAGATTAACAAGGTAAGGCTTAAAATCTAAAGAAATAATAGGATGGTGAAGATTCGTGTGAATCAGGTTGATCCAGACAGATTAAACAGAGACCATGGGAATCAGCTGAGTCTTGATAAGTGAAGAGGATTTATATAGATAGAAAAGAGGAAGAATGATATTCTGATTGGAAATGGAGCATCAGAAACTAACAACAAATGGATCAAGATGAGGATATAGTATTATATTCAGGAGAAACAGTATATTCATCAGCTTGGATTAGAGGTTTGTGCTTACAAAGAGTGATTGTGGTCCAGCTGTGGGAAGCCTTTGAATCTGGGAAAATGGTTCATTAAGTCATTCAACAAACATTTAATGGTGTTACCTACTATGTGCTGAGAATTTTTCTAAGCACTGAGTTACATTAGTGAACCAAATATACCAAAAATTCTTCGTTTTATGGAGTTTATATTTTACTGTTTTTAAGATTTAATCCAAAGGCAATAGGAAACTAATTAATGACTTTCAATTGATAAATAAGTAAAATAATTATATTCCAGATTCTCATTTTAAGAAAATTAAGCAGCACCAGATGCTAAGACTGACTGGTACATGAAAAGAGAGAAGGTTGGAAAATAAGTTAGATGTAGATGTTGAGATGTTAGTATTTTGAATTATGGTGGGGATGATAGAAAAGCTAAATAAAAGAATCATTATTAAAAGGAATTAAGCTCCTGTTCTTGCCTTTCTCCCCTTCCTGGGTCAGCACGCAAGTAAAACCTGGGCATTTGTAATCTGTAATGGGGAACTGTAGTCTGTAACTCAGCCCTCTTTTTCTTCAGCCTCTTCCCCTCTACCTGGGACCCTTCATCTGTTATTTTCTCCCATTTCTCTTCCCTCCCTTCCTTAATAAATTACTGGCCCAACTAAAAAAAGAAAGAAAAAAGGGAATTAAGATGATCTGATACTGGTTAGACTAGGAAGCCTGCATGATTAAGAAATTATGCATTTGACCAATGTTAATGGGAAAAACAACTAATTGCAATTAAGACATATTACATCTAAGACCATGGTAGGACATTCTATTGTTAGATATTCAAAGACATGTTGGAATTGGAAGTTAGAGTTTAGGAGAGAGACCAGAGCTAGAGTTGTAGATTTTTTCCTTATCCTCATAAAATGGTATTTGAAGCCTTGACAGCAGAGTCTGTTTTCAAAGAGACCAACACGATGGAGAACCAAGAGGTAAGGAACTAAACTTAAGTCATAGAAGGTAGAAGAAAACAGTGCAGAACTGAGAGAGATAAAACAAGAAGTATACAGCATTATTAAATTAAAATAATAGCAAAGACTTCATAATGCTTACTGTGCATCAAGCACTGGTATAAGTGTTTTATATATATCAACTCATTTTATCCCCTCAATCAATTCTATTTGTTAGGTACTATTATTATTCTCATTATAGAAAGATGCAAATTAACTCAGAAAAAATGTTAATTAAATTGCCCAAGATCATAAAACTGGTAATCAAGATTGGAATCCATGCAGACTGGCCTTGGATCAAATCCATGCTCTCAGCTAACCCTTTCTCCCTCTCTCTCTCTCTCTCTCTCTCTCTCTCTCTCTTCCTCCCTTCTTTGCAAAAGAAAAGAGAGTTTCAAGATAAAGGGTGACTGTCCATTATCATTTTAAAGAGGATATTTACAATGGACTCAGTGGTTGATGAAAAAGTAGAAGAAACAGGTACAAAAGAAATAGACAATAGAGAAAGGAAACGAAATAGGACCACAGTTAATATGAAATAAGTATTTATTTATGGAAGAGATCAGTAAATATTTTTTTAAAAGTCCCTGTGGGTCTAGGGGTAGTAGTACAGACAATAGTGATGTTGAGAGAACAAAGATGCTCTAAAGAAACAAGGTGAGTATGGAAGCTAGGGATGGACATTTGTCACTCTTGGTTACTTTACAGCCTCTTCTTCACAGTCTTTCTGTCATTGGGGAATGTCCTGCACTCATGAGCTCTGCTTTCCCAGAGCAGAAGGCAGAAGTTGCTTTCTCAGCCTCCCTTGCAGCTATGGTTGGGCAGGTGCCTTAGGTTCTTCTAATCTGAAACACCTGTAATGATATTTCGTTCAGAAGAGAAGATATTAATGAAGCTGGTGCCATGAGAAATCTCTCTTTTGGCTAAGGGAAGTAAAGGTGGAGGTTCTAACATACCAGGCATCATGGATGGCAGCGCAGGTCAGTGCCCAGCGGCAGAAGCAGTGGGGTTTTGGCCGAGTGGTCCTGATGGATGTTCCTGGCATGTGGAGGTCTTCTAGCCTGACTCACTGGCCCTCTCAAAGATTCTGTGAGCTACTTAATATCTTCAATAATAAATTTCCTTTTCACTTAAACTAAAGGAACAATGACTAGATCAGAACAATTGCTTGAAGACATCAGGAATGAATGAAATCCTAGGCAAAGGGAGCGTGTAGGGTAGAAGGCAATGAAGAGATTCTGGATGTAGAGGCAGAGGTGTTTTATATTGGCAAAGGGGGTAGATGAGGGAACTCATGTAGAAAAAAATAGGATTCAGCACATCTAAAATTGAGTTCTTTGGAACACTAGCCCCACAAAATGCTACAGAAATAAAGGGTGTGAAAAGCTGCTTGCTACAGCTTTTAATTCAGTAAAAGCTGCTAATTACAGCTCCTCCTTGGAAAATCAAAATGCATATTAGCATATAAAGGTACCTAAAAAGTTCTGCAGTAAAGAAACCAGTTTAACTTTAAGACAGATCTCCCAAACTTTTAAACCACAGAATCAGTTTTTCACATAACCATTGTTAACATGCCTCAGATAATGTTCCAAAGAGCAGGGGACTAGAGACCCCCAATCTAGTTCGTTACCCCCAAGTCCCCGTCAAATGCCATCTCCTGTAAGACACCTTCTTTAACACCCTCCCTCTCTCCCGCAAAGCATAACTTTCCATACTTTAAACTCTCTGGAATGTTATCCCTAACTTTCTTAAGGATTATTTAATTATCTGACAAAGTATAGGGGTTTTATGGACTAGGTATATACAAGCATGTGTGTGTGTCTTAAGCCCTCTACTAGACTGTAATTTCTTTAAAGACAGAGAAAGTCATGTCCATTTTTGTATCCATCTTGACACCTTACACAACTTAAACACAGTAAGGGTCTCGATAAACATTTGTTAAAGGAGAGAATGAAAAAAATGAATTTCAGTAAAATCCAAGGTGAAATCATTTACCCTGAGAAAGAAAATCTTCAATAATCACTTAAAAACTGTGGCAGTTTGAAATTATTTTATACTCCCAAGAAGAGAAAGGCTATGTTTGTAAACGAATCTCTTCCTCTGGGTGTGACACCATTTGATTGCATTAAATTCAGCTGAGGGTCATTGATTAGATTACCTGTTAAGTTTGCTGTAAGGGCTTTTTATTGGACCAGTCAGTGAGGCAGGACTCAGGTTGAGTCTCCACCCCCTTGCTGGCTCTGATATAAACGACATTTACTCAGACACGGGAAGACAGGTTTCTGCCATTTTTAATCCTGTCATGTGATGAGGCTCAAACAGCTGAAGCCCCAGGGAGAGATGAGCAATTTGCCTGATAGTTTACAGCTGAAATTAGGAAGAGAGCAGAACAGCTGAGACTGATACAGGAGGCCTGGAAAGAAACAAGCCCTATGCAAGGAGAAAGAGGACTACAATATCACTTAAGCACGAAGCCTCAAGAGACTGGGCCCACAGAGCTCAGGAGGAAAGGGTGAGCCCAGAGGGGAAGGCTGAAACCTGTGCAGAGATTGGCAGCCTTCTTCCTTCACCACGTGGCAACAGACCAGGATCTACAGTAGCTGACTTTGGTGAGAAAGCATTTCTGATGGTGCCTCAGTTTGGACTTTTCATAGCCTTGGAACTGAAAGCCTTTACCCCAAATAAATCCCTTTATAAAAGCCAACAGATTTCTGGTACTTTGCATTGGCAGCCCTTTGGCAAACTATGACAGAAGCCAAAATGTAAAAAAGATCCTACTGACTACAGCAACAAAAAATATAAACTACAAGAACTAAGACTTCTGTGAAAAAAAGCTATAGCAAAGCTATAATGAGCCATTGAATAAATGAACAGCATATGTTCCTGGATGAGAATAATGTAAAGACATGCAGTCTCTCAGAAAGACAGACCTTAAAGAAGTAAGAGTTAAATTTTCTGAGTGACAAAATAAAGAAACAGAAATCTTACACAATATAAACCAAATGAAGAGATAAATGACAAAGTTTTTAGAAAAGGTTTAATTTTGAAATAATTTCAAAGAAAAATTGCAAACATAGTGTGAAGAGTTCTTACATACTCTTCCCCACATAGTCCCCAAAAGTTAACATTTTATCATGTTGCCTTTATCATTCTCTGTCTTTCCCTACTCCACCATCAATTGTTTGAGAGTAAGTTGCACATTATGCCCCTTTAGCCCTAAATACTTCAGCGTGTATTTCCTAAAATAACAGGGCCATTCTCTTCCACAGCATAATACAATTACTGAAATCAGAAAATTAAAATTGATACAGTACTATTATTTAATGTTTCAGCAATTATCTCCCTACATTATAGAAGACCTTTTTGTTGTTGTTGTTTTCCTGCTTGATCACATATGGCATTTAGTTGCTTGTAGTCGCCTATTATCTGGAGCAGTTGCTCGGTTGGGTGACCAGCTCCTCCCAATTTGCCCGACTTTCTTGTTCTTAGCCTTAAAGTTCCACATCCTGGGAATGCTTCTCAGTCCTGGGCAAACTAGGAATGTTGGTCACTTCATGACCTTGACATTTTCAAAGAATTTTGCTCCTTTTATTTTAGAATGTCAATACCATTAATACCTGAAGATATCTTATAAATCAATAAGAGAAGAGATGAATTTAGAAATGTAGAAAAATGGGGAAGGGGAATATACCATTTCCATCGGAAGAAATAAAATTGGCCCACAACATATTAATTTATTAATTTGGTTTAATATTTTAAAGAAATGCAAATTAAAACAATAAGCTCCCATTTTTAAAAAATAAGTAAAAATGACAAAAGATTTTTTTTTTAAATTTAACATCTATTATCAGTGAGGGTAGTAGAGTTAAACAGTTATTTTTACACCAGTTGAAGCAGTGTAAATAGTTGCAACTACAGGGAAATTTATCAATTTGAATCAGGAGTCTTAAAATGCTGTGTTTTTGACAAATGATTTTGATTCTAGAAATATATCCTAAGGAAATAATTAGCATATTTGCCCATAAAAACATGTATAAGGATGGTCATTGAAGTATTACTGAATTTCCAAATAAACAAATTATGGTATATTCATAGAATGGAATATTATACAACTCTAAAAAATCATATTTTGAATAATATAAAAAAAATTTAAATATTTTAGGTGGAAAAAAGGAAAGAGAAACTATGTACAATAAAACATATGTGTGTATAATATATATTATGTATCCTTGAATAAAGATTATAGGCAAATGTTCTAAAATATTGATAGTAACATAAAAATAATTTCTGGGTAGTAAAAGTAGTAATGATGATTTAAATTTTATCCTTTATTCTGTATTATTTTTTCATTTTTGTTTTTTAAAATAAGCATGTATTATTTATATAAATTAGAAAAAGAAGTAATAACAGTTATGATTGAGGGATATAGTTGAATTGGACTCCTGATGAGTATATGGATGGTTTGGAACATAGAGAATATGCTATGGAAGAAGCATAAAGACATGAATATGTGGAATAATATTTGTCTAGAGAAAGGCAGTTCCATAAATTGAGCTGGACTCCAGGACAACCAGATAGGTAGTTAGATACATATACACTTGCATAGTCATGCCAGAGAAAAAACTCTACATATTAAATGTAATGTTTCACGCTTGTCTCTAAAAACCTTCCTATGATTTTCTTCCATAACAAATTAAAGCAAATTGGAGCCCTCTACTGGAATGGTTTTCTAGGAAGGGTAAAAGCTATATTTGAAATTATCAAATGACACTTTTACATGCCTCCATCCGGAGATGAATTTAAAACAGTATTTTTCATACTCATTGCTCCCAAGACCAATTTTCTACTAACCTGTTACTAATTTCCTTAATTTCAAGTAGTCTGTGGTAAAGATTATTATTTTACTATTTAATAGGGTAGGCAGAATGAAGTGGACTAAAGATAACTCACAATTAGATGGAATAGTTACATGGTAACTGGCAAATGTTTGTTTGAATGTCTATGGGATATTATTTAGAAGATAACTGAGGCGTGAGGGGACTGGGGTAAGAATACAGTGGAAGAAAAGCAAGATTTTGAATTTCAAAGGAAGGGAGGATCAGATATAGACATTTCCTTTAGGAAGCATGTGAATTATGATTGCCATTTGGAAGTACTAGAGGGCCAAGTAAAATTCATTATATCTTTGGTTCTTCATAATGAGATTTATTTTCCCCATCTGTGATATGCATTACAATTTTCTTACAGTTTGTATCAGGTGTTTTAGTATGTTTTAAATGAATAATCATAAATGATGCTACAGACTTTAACAGAGTACCCGATTTATAGAAACCAGTGATGCAATAATATCAAAAGTCAGATAAGAACTGATTGTGGATAGTTATTTACCTGTGTTGTCACACAAGAACTCTTACCAACTCACTATTCTTTAGTTAAGATTTCTCCCACCTTATTAAGTATATTAGAAAATTCAACATGGAACATTTCTATTTTATCTTTTCCAACAATTTCAAAGTGAATACAACTCACATTCTTTTTTTAAAAAAGGAAAAACAGGCAAATGGCAAGTATTTTTTAAGGTGTAGAAACAGAAGAAACTTTTCCAAATTTTGGAATAAAATTTTTGTAACAATAGTAGCAATATTATTTTTAAAATCATTTAAAAATATTTATATTTCCATGGAAGAGGAGGAGAAGTTAATTTACACCAGGCCAGTCCCAGAAACTGGTAGGAAGACAATGAAGTGCCTATAGATAATTTCATATAACTGCAAGTTTTGGCATATATCCATTTCTGCCAAAGTTAAATTTTAATATAACTATATCAAAGTTTTATTAGTTCCCAAGAGGAGATAAAAAAGCAATAGGAAGGGACAACCAGCAAGATGGTGGCAGAGTAAGGAGCTCCTAGAGTCAGCTTGTGCTACAGGGCAGTAAGTAATCACCCAGAGCTACCTGGGTGTTTGGGGGCTCCAGGAGACCAGAAGAGCATCTTGCAACATCCTTGAAAGAATGGAAGGAGGAGACTGCCCATCTGCAGAGAAAATTCGTGAGTAGAGCATTCTGCTCCCCGGAGGCCGGTGTCCATCCTCTACTGACAGCACAAGATGCTCGGGACCTATTCCGTAGCTGGAATTGGAAGCTCTACTTCCCAAAAATGGGGGAGGAAGAGATGGTTGGGTACCAACTTCAGCTACTGATTAGTAAATTCAGTGGGTTAAAGTATAACCCTAAGAACAGCTAAAGTTTGAACCTGTCCAAGTCAGAAAGAGGCTGGTAGCCGCCATTTTAATGCTGCACCTGGCACAAGGGGAAGCGGGGTGGATTGAAAATCACAGTGCTGGTAGGAACCGGCTTGTTTCCATCCAGATCAGATTGCAGCCCTAGCATAAGCCCCAGCCCCACCTCTGGCAGGGAGGAAGCTGGGGGGACCTGTGCCAGCCTCTCTGGGAAAATACAGGCCACACCATGTGGAGGCCGAGATCATCCTACTTTGGCAGCACAAGCTGCCTCAGAAGCTATTCTGTAGCTGGAATTGGAAGCTCTGTTTCCCAAAAACAAGGGAGGAAGAGATGTTGGCCACTGATTTCAGCTACTGATTAGTAAATTTGGCTGGCTAAAGTATAACCCTAAGAACAGCTGAAGTTTGAACCTGTCCAAGTTGGAAGGAGGCCAGTAGCTGCCATTTTGACTTCGCCCCCAGCATGAGGGGAAGCTGGGCTGACTGAAAATCACAGTGACAGTAGAGACTGGTTTCTTTCACCCAGATGGACCTGCAGCCCTAGCCTAGGCTTCAGCTACCTCTAGCATGGAGGAAGCTGGAGGGCCCTGCACCAGCCTCTCCCAATAACTGTAGATACATTTGGCTGGCACAGACTGAATAGTCGGAAGTCTATTGGAGCAACTGCATTCATTTTGGACCCACACAGTATAGAGTGCTTCCCACACCTGCAGCTCCATCCCCAGGAAGGGGCATGAAGCTTCAGCAGTCTCTCTGGGCAACTACAGTCTAGGCCTGCATGACTTGGATTATTGCACAAGACTGTGGCTCTGTCCCTACTCCAGGCAAAGGAGAAAGTTGGGAGAAGCTTTATTGGTCCCTGGGGCAATGAGGGCAGCTTGAGTCTCCACAGCCTATAGCACCAGCTACATCTCTGGCTCCTACAACACAAACAGCAAGGGAGAAAGGGCAAGAAAGCCCTAAACTAAAGAAAGAAAATGCACCCAGAATAAATACTCTAGTAAGCCAGATGCCAAGACAGCAACAAAAAATTAAAATTCACACCAAGAAACAGAAAGATATGGCCCAGTTAAAGGAACAAGATAAGCCTCCAGATGACATAAAGGACTTGAGACAACTAATTATAGATGTTCAAACAAATATCTTTAATAAATTCAATGAGATAGCCAAAGAGGTTAAGGATATTAAGAAGACATTGGATGAGCACAAAGAAGAATTTGAAAGCATACATAGAAAAATAGCATATTTATGGGAATGAAAGGCACAATAAATGAAATTAAAAATACACTGGAATCATATAATAGCAGATTTGAGGACGCAGAAGAAAGGATTGGTGAGCTTGAAGAAATGGGCTTTGAAAGTGAACATACAAAAGAGCAGATGAAGAAAAGAATGGAAAAAATTGAATAAGGTCTTAGGGAACTAAATGACAGGAAGAGATGTGCAAACATACATGTCATGGATGTCTCAGAAGGAGAAGAGAAGGGAAAGGGGGCAGAAGGAATATTTGAAGAAATAATGGTAGAAAATTTCCCAACCCTTTTGAAGGACACAGATATCCATGTCCAAGAAGCACAACGTACTCCCTCCAAATAAATCCAAATAGACCAACTCCAAGACACATACTAATCAGAATGTCAAATGCCAAAGACAAAGAGAGAATATTGAGAATAGCAAGAGAAAAGCAATGCTTAAAATATAAGGGATACCCAATAAGATTAAGTGCCAATTTCTCATGAGAAACCATGGAGGCAACAAGCCAGTGGTATGATATATTTAAGATACTGCAGGAGAAAAACTTCCACCCAAGAATCTTATATCCAGCAAGACTGTCTTTCAAAAAATGAGGGCAAGTTTAGAATATTCACAGATAAACAGAAACTGAGAGAGTTTGTAACCAAGAGACTGATTTTACAGGGAATACTAAAGTGTGTACTACAGCCTGAAAAGAAAATACAGGAGAGAGAGGCCTGTAAGAGAGTCTAGAAATGAAGATTATATCAATAGAAGTAACATAGTGTCAAAAGAGTGGTGAAAATAAAATATGACAGGTAAAACTCAAATATTCGGGAATAAACTTAACCAATGATGTAAAGCACTTGTATTCAGAAAACTACAACTCATTGTTAAAAGAAATCAAAAAAGACCTAAATAATTGGAAGAACATTCCATGCTCATCGATTGGAAGACTAAGTATCATTAAGATGTCAATTCTACTCAAGATACAATGCAATCCTAATAAAAATTCCACCAGCATTTTAGAAATAAATGGAAAACACGATCATCAAATTTATTTGGAAGGGTAAGTGGTCCTGAATAGCCAGAAACATCTTAACAAGGAAAGGCGAACTTGGAGGACTCTCATTTCTGGACTTTAAATCATATTACCTAGCTACAGTAGTAAAAACAGCATGGTACTGGCATAAAGACAGACACATAGACCAATGGAACTGAATTGATGGTTCAGAAACAGACCCTCACATCTATGGTCAAGTGATTTTTGACTAGCTTGTCAAACCCACCCAGCTCGGGCAGAACAGTCCATTCAACAAATATTTAATAGTGCTGAGAGAGCTGGATATCCATAGCCAAAAGAAAGAGGACCCTCAGCTTACACCTTATACAAAAATTAACTCAAAATGGAACAAAAACCTAAATATAAAATCAAGAGCCATAAATCTTCTAGAAGAAAATGTAGGAAAATATCTTCAAGACCTAGTGGTAGGTGGTGGATTCTTAAAGGAGATAAGAGGAGGACTGAGATGGACTACTGATATTTAATGTATGTAGAAGTTTTAGTTAGCTTTACTGTAAAAGTGTGGAAATGTACAAAATTGATGGTAACACATTATAGTGAGTAAGAGCTGGTTTATAAATGGGAATGTGGCTGAAAATGGTAGTCTAGGGATGTAAATGCCAATTGACAGAAAGCTAGAGAATAATCTAGGGACTGAATAGCACAGTAAACCCAGAGGTAGATAAGAATTGTGGTTGATGGTACAGATGCAAGAGTGTCCTTTGTGAGCTAGAGCAGATGTACATCACTATTGCAGGGTATTGGGGATGTGGAGAAGCATGGGAAAAATAAAGCTGGAGTGACCTATGGGCTGTGGTTAGGAGCAATACTATAATATTCATACATCTATGCCAAAGACGTACTGTGTTGATAATGGGGGAGTATAGAAAATGTGTGCCAAATATATGCTGTGAACCTGGTAATAATGTGATGATATTATCTCATAATCTGTAACAAATGTTCCACCATGGTGTGGTGTGTTGATAGAGGGGTGTTGTTTGGGAATTCTGCACATGTGCATAATTGTTTTGTAAGTTTACAACTTCTGTCATAAAAATATATTTAAAAAATAATAATAGGGTGGGTTGGAGGAAAAATACACCAAATATAAAATAAGGACTATAGTTAGTAGTAAGATTTTGACAATATTCTTTCATAATTTGTAACAAATGTCTCACAACGATGCAAGGTGTTGGTGGTGGGTTGATGTATGGGACCTCTGTATGATGTTATGCCTGTTTGCTTTGTAAGTTCGCAACTTTTACTATACACTTATTATTTATGTATGTTCATGTATAAGTGATATAAAAATGTTAATAATAGGTTGGTTGGGGGAAAAATACTTTGGTTAGTAGTAATATTTTGAGGATGCTTTTGAATCATTAAAAATGTTTCACAGCAATGCAAGGTATTGGTGGTAGGGTGAGGTATGAGAGCCCTGTATGATGTTATGTATGTTTGTTTTATAAGTTCACAACTATTACTATATATTTATTGTTTATGTATGTTTATGTATGAGTGATATACTTCAATAAATTTTTTAAAAGCAATATGAATATTTTAGGATATGTTCAGCAGTCATATTCAAAATTATTATGCTGATGCCCAGATTGCTTACATTCTGCACAGAGGAGATATAAGGAGACAAATGTGATACTTGTTTTCAGTTAATCTGATTGCTGAAGTCAACTTGGGGAACAAGGTGAAGCTAGAGTCGGAAAACAGGGAAGGAAGTGATATTACTAAGAACTTCCATATAATAGGCAGAATTCTAGTTGCTTTACTTTATCTTATATAATCTCAATCCCCCAATGAGAAAACGTTATTATATCCATTTTGTAAATAAGAAAACTGAGGCTGAGAGAGGTTAATTATTTTTCCAAGGTCATAAAGCCAGGAAATCATAGAGCTGGAACCCTGGCCCAGATGCGTCAGAATCTGAAGCTCATGTTCCTTGGAATCCAATGATTCTCAAACTTTCATGTAAATATGAATCACATGAGTTGTTTTTTTACAAGTACAAATACCTGAGTCTTTTTCCTAGAGATTCTGATTTGTTAGGTGTGAGGTGGGGCTCAGGAATATGCATTTTTTTAAAAGTACCACAAGTAATTGTGATTCAGATAGAATAATGATCTTATTTTGGAAAAAAAAAGGTGAAGCCATTCCTGATTTAATTAATGAGCACAATATTTATTTATTGCCTGTGAAATCTCTTAATGTTTAAATACTCTTGTTCATATGTACCAGTGCAGAATAATTAGGGCTTAATTGTAATCTTATGCTTACATATTTATTGAATGAGTGATTGAATAAATAAGTAAATAAAGAGTTGCCCACTTACTCCGTGCTAGACAATGTGCTAAGTCTTGTTCTCATGAAGATAGGTGACATAATTACTAATTTTAAGATGCTTATAGCCCAGTAAGGATAGAATGTAGTAAGAAAAACCAATTGGTATAGAAGATAAAAAAAAATAAGAATAACCAAGGTGATATAAGGCAGTTTGGGCACAAAGGAAACAGTAGATAATTCTATTGAGAGTGAGTGGGAGCATGTAATGCTCAAGTCTTTAATAATAAGTAGGAATTTGCTAAGTAAACAAAAAAGGTCAAGCCAATCTGGACAGAGGTGGCAGCATGGGCAATATTGTGGAGATGAAATGCCCTGGCACCATGGTCAGGGATCTGCAGTTGGAATGGTTATAGTATAGAGATGAGTCTGGAAAGATTATGGAGGGTCTTTCAGATATCTGGGCTTTGCCTAATTTTCTTCTCTATTCATTAGACTAGAGTAACTTGAAAGATTCTTTTCTATATAGACATACCTTGTTTTATCATGCTTCTCTTTATTGTGCTTCACAGTTATTGAATTTTTGACAAATTGGAAGTTTGTGGCAACCCTGCATCAAGCAAGTCTATCAGTGCTATTTTTCCAACAGCAAGTGCTCATTTCGTGTCTTTGTGTCATATTGTTAGAGAAAAATGAAACTCACTGGGACGCAGAGACTGACCATTGCAGGCAGAAAGTTTATTGAGAAGCTTTCCCAAAGGAGGGGGTCTGAAGAATAGACTTCAGCCCACCTGTGGAAGGTGGTGGATATGACTTTATACAGTACATCAATAGGTGGGGAAACCAAGTACAGCCTGGGACCAAATGGCCGGGGGCAGGTGAGGGCGGGGGAGTGGGCTAGGAGGGAGTGGTGGCCCTTATCTGCTCAACTTTGTTTATTCTTGGGAGGGGATAGGCTCTGATGGCTTGCTCAGTCTGTCAGGTGTGATATAGCTGGAGGCTGCCTTTTTCAATTTATGTTACAGGGGTATTGATTCATGGTCTTATAACCTATTAATCATTGCAAACCTCCTAAGAGGGAACCTCTAAGACATATTTTGGTAATTTTTGCAATATTTCAAACACTTTCATTATTATTATATCTGTTATGATGTTCTGTGATTGTGATCTTTGATTTTACTATTGCAATTGTTTTAGGATGCCACAAACCACATCCATATAAGACAGCAGACTTAAGCAACAAATATGTGTGTTCTGACTGCACCACTGAGCAGCCATTCCGCAGTCTCAGTACCTCTCCTTAGGCCTCCCTACTCCCTGCGATTAGGCCAATTAGTAACCCTACAATGGCCTCTAAGTGTTCCAGTGAAAGGAAGAGTCACATGTTTCTCACTTTAAAGCAAAAACTAGAAATGATTAAGCTTAGTGGAGAAGGTATGTGGAAAGCCATGACTGGCCAAAAGCTAAGCCTCTTGCACCAAACAGTTAGCCAAGTTGTAAATGCAAAAGAAAAGTTCTTGAAAGAAATGAAAAGTGCTACTTCACTGAAAATATGAATGGTAAGAAAGGGGAACAGCCTGATTGCTGATATGAAGAAAGTTTTAGTGGTCTAGAGAGAAGTTTAAACCAGCCACAATATTCCTTTAAGCAAAAGCCTAATCCAGAGTAAGGCTGTATATTTTTTCAGTTCTGTGAAGGCTGAGAGAGGTGAGGAAGCTGCAGAAGAAATGTCTGAAGCTAGCAGAGGTTGGTTCATGAGGCTTAAGGAAAGAAGGCATCTCCATAACATACAAGTGCAAGATGAAGCAGCAAAGGCTGATGTAGAAGCTGCAGCAAAAGAAGACCTAGCTAAGATGATTGATGAAGGTGGCTACATTAAACAACAGATTTTCAATGTAGACGAAATAGCCTTCTCTTGGAAGAAGATGCCATCTGGGACTTTCATAGCTAGAAAGGAGAAGTCAAGGCCTGGCTTAGAAGCTTCAAAAGAAAGACTGGCTCTCTTGTTAAGGGCTAAAGCAGCTAGTGAGTTTAAGTTGAAGCCAATGCTCATTTCTCGTCCCAAAAATCCTAGGGCTCTTATGAATTATGCTAAATGTATTCTGTCTATGCTCTTATAATGGAACAAAAAAGCCTGACTGACAAAACATCCGTTTAAACATGGTTTACTAAGTATAGTAAGCCCACTGTTGAGACCTACTGCTCAAAATAAATAAAGATTCCTTTCAAAATATTACTGATCACTGACAATGCATTTGGTCACCCAAGATCTCTGATGGAAATGTATGAGATTAATGTTATTTTCATGTCTGCTAACACAACATTCATTCTGCAGCCCATGGATCAAGGAGTCATTTCGACTTTCAAGTCTTATTATTTAAGAAATACATTTTGTAAGGCTGCCATAGATAGTGATTCCTCTAATGGATCTGGGCAAAATCAATTGAAAAGCTTCTGGAAATGATTTACCATTCTAGATGCCCTTAAGAACAATCGTGATTCATAGAAGAAGGTCTAACAGAAGTTTGGAAGGAGTTTCATCCCTCATGGGTGATTTTGAGGAGTTAAAGACTTCAGTGGAGGAAGTAAATGCAGATGTGGTGGAAATATCAAGAAAACTAGAATTAGAAGTGGAACTTGAAGATGTGACTGAATTGCTCCAATCTCGTCATAAAACTTGAATGGATGAGAAGTTAATTCCTATGGGTGAGCAAAGAAAACTGTTTTTTGAGATGGGCTTTACTCCTGGTGAAAATGCTGTGAACATTGTTGAAATGACAACAAAGGATTTAGAATATTATATAATCTTAGTTGATAAGCAAAGGTAGGGTGTAGCAGTTTGATATTATTTATGAATTCCAAAAGTAGATATTGGATTATGTTTGTGAACTGGACTTTTCCTCTGGGCATATTAGATTATATTGGATTCAGAAGTTTCACTTTTACTTGATTGGACCATGTCAGTAGGACGTTGAGTCCCTGCCCCCTTGGTGGGTGGATACTCACAGAGAAACTGCACTGCAGAGAAGGAAGTTGGGAGTTTTAATGCTGGAGCCCAGGGAAGTAAGCACACAGAGGAGCAGAGCAGCTTAGCCTGGAGAGAATCAAGTCCCAGGGAGAGAGACAGAGCCAGTCGCCTGATAGTCTACAGCTGGCCTTGTGGAGACAACAGGGCAACTGAGCCCAGAGAGAAACAAGCCTGGGAAGAGAGGAACCCAGGAAGCCTGAACTCTTGACAGACATAGGCAGCCATCTTGCTCCAACATGTAGCAACAGACTTTGGTGAGGGAAGTCACTTATGTGTTATGGCCTGATAAATGTAACCTCTACCCCAAATAAATACCCTTTATAAAAGTCAGTAGATTTTTGGTATTTTGTATCAGCACCCCTTTGGCTGACTAATACACAGGGTGTGAGAGGATTGACTCCAATTTTGAAAGAAATTCTACTGTGGGTAAAATGCTATCAAACAGCATAGCATTCTACAGAGAAATCTTTTGTGAAAGGAAGAGTCAATAGATGCAAAAAAACTTCATTGTTGGCTTAATGTAAGAAATTGACACAACCTCTCTAACCTTCAGCCACCATCACCCTGATCGGTCAGCAACCATCAACATCAAGGCAAGATTCTCCATCAGCAAAAAGATTCCAGCTTGTCTGAAGGCTCAGATGATGGTTAGCATTTTTCTAGCAATAAAGTATTTTTAAATTAAGATATGTACCTTGTTTTTTAGATGTAATGCTATTTCACTCTTAATAAACTACAGTATAGTGTAAACATAACTTTTATATGCATGGGGAAACAAAAAACATGTGGCTCACTTTATTGTGATATTAGCTTTATTGTAGTAGTCTGGAACTGAACCTGCGATATCTCTTAGGTATGCCTATAATAGCAAGTGGCCATGATTCTTTGTCCTGGAATATTATTAAACACTTGTGAGATACATGCTTAAATTTTACTCATTTCAAAATATGGATCCTGGAGGTTAAGCTGTGTTTAGAATGCAAGGAACCTCCATTAGAGACACAGACTTTATTAAAGTAGTAATATGTGCTTACTCTGGCTGCTATAACCAGTTAGTGGGCCCATGCTAATAGGTGGAAGGATTCTTTAACTGGGTACTTTAAAATGTGATAAAAGTGATTTAAGATTCACTTTGGGAAAAGAAATATATATATATA
>JAQZBX010011947.1:0-41886 GCA_029593785.1 Cabassous unicinctus
GTTCTCAACAATTAGTCCAGGCTATAAGAGAGGGAGATTGCGAGGGTCGGGTTTCTCCAGTCCTTCCTAGGCTCCCAGGGCAAACTGCCGTGTGGAGGGGACTGTGGGGCTCCGCAGCCCAAATTTGCATGTCAGAACCTGAGTCAGCCTAAGGCTGTGTCCCTCTCTCTCCCCTTTCCGGGAGTGGTAGATCCCTGGAACCCCCTTTGTCTGTAGTCGCAGGCCCAGAGGCCCGAGAATTCTAAAGAGTGTGGGGGAGGGTGCCGGCAGCAGCTACCGCTGCTGATTAAAAACTCACGGTTCTGGTTCTGTCGTTGCAATTTCTCTCTTTTGTCCCTCTCTCCTCTCGGTGGTGTGCAGTCTTCCCCTGCTGTCCTAAACCCTAGAAGATCTATTTTGGGTCTGTTTCAGCCTGTTCTCTAGCTATTTTTCTGGAGAAGAGATTCCTGTGTGTTACTAGTCAGCCATCTTCCCGGAAGTCTAAGTCACCTCTTTTAACCTATACTCCATTAATTTAATATTAATTTATAGTGAAAATTCCCAAAAAAAAGTCTTGTTCCTATTCTTCCCACCCCAGATGTACACTCTCTCAACCTCATGTGCCTTACCTCCTACTGAGTCAGGTTAGGTTGACTCAGTCAAGAAAAATCACAGACTGGGCTCTGCCAAAGCATGTTTGCTGTTATCTACTCCAAGACAGTACATAGTATGGCTCTTTACCCTCCACCTCAAGGAATGAACTTAGACTCAAGACTCTTGAGTTCACCTCTTGGCTTTCCGTCTGATTTCCTTTGTAGCCTTTGATTTTAGCCTCTTGTCAGTAAAATTAGGAAACCAACACCACTATGGGACAAAAGCAAAAGTATCATGTCTGTGGATCTCTTGGCACTCCACTTCCTTGTAAGAAGTTTGTGGCTCTCAAGCCTGTGTCTCTGTGTGCATCTAGGGTATATATGTGTGCCTGAAGTGTATGGACCATGGAGGAAATCGGAGGAGAATCAGGTTAGATGAAGGGTGGATATTGTGAGTGTCTTTTGCCTTGAATTTCTCCAAAGGGAGAACGAGGGAGGAAAAGCTCAGCTGGCATTATTCTAGGGCAAGCCTGTTTGCCACTGTATTTGAATTACCAAGGGAAGAAAGAGGAAGCAATGACGCACTGGCAATGGGATCCTGGGTATGTATAAAGAGTTGAATGCTATCATGTAGGTCATATGCTCATTGACCGTAGGTCATTGGTGACCTCAAATTCACTGCCCACATCTAGACAGCCCCAACACTTCCTGTCTCCACCTCTCTGCCTGACGTCCTCAAGGCCTGTGGACACACACTCCTTTGGGATCCCTGATGTATGCTGCCTGGCTACTCTTTAAAAGCATTTTTCTTTAAGGGTGTGTCCCCTGCTTTCTGGTTTTTCTGCATGGCATCTGGCCCTGTATTAGTTTCCTATTGCGGCTGTAACAAATTACCACAAAATTAGCGGCTTAAAACAGTGCGAATTTGCTATCTTACAGTTCTGGAGGCTCTAGGAGAATTGTTTCTTGTCTTTTCCAGATTCTAGAGGCTGCCTGCATTCAGTCCTTGGCTCTTGGTCCCTTTCTCCATTTTCAAAGGCCAGCAGCATAGCATCTTTACGTCTCTATCTATCTACCTATATCTGTCTAGCTAGCTAGCTAGCTATCTAATCATCCTGCATCTGTCATCACATCTCCTTTTCTAATGCTGACCTTCCTGCCTCCCTCTTGTGAGGATCCTTGTGATTATAGTGGGCCTACTGGATAATCCAGCATAATCTCCCCCCTCTCAAGATCCTTAACTTAATCACATCTGCAAAATGTGATTTTTGCCATGGAAGCTAACATATTCAGAGGTTCTGGAGATTAGGATGTGGACATCTTTGGGGCCATTAATCTGCCTACCATAGGACCTATCAGGTCCTATGAGATCTGATACCATTGTCATGGGGAGGAAGTAAAGGAGAGACTTCTGTGACACCTCAGGGATCAAAATGTGAGGGCCAGGACTGTACTCTGGCTGGGAACACCTTCCCAGCAGGGAACAGGAGCTTGCCCACGCCCTCCAGCCCTCCACAGCAAGCACCTCCCAGGTCAGCGACAGTTCTCCGTTGTCGTCAGTCTAAGATGGACTCTGCATCTCTCTGAGTTTCCCTCCACCTGCCTGCTTTGTTCTTTCAATCTTTCCTATTACCTTGATGTTCAGTTTTTAGTGGATGGATCAAGTAACAAACCCCTAACTTCAGCATCTTCTTGAAGTCTTGTCTTCTTGGTAGTCTTTTCACCTTTTTTTACCCAGGAAACAGAAAGGAAACCAAAGAGAAAATAAAGAACAAAATGCCCAAGAAATACAGATGAGGCTGAGATCCAGTGGGGGCCTCTAGAGAAGCAGCAGCCACCCACCACTGCCAGACTGCAATATACAAAAAACAGAATCTTGGGTTTTTTTGTCCAGCTTGTCCAAAATTCTGAATCTCCATGTTGCTAGGATCACCACCTCCTCTAGGAAGCATCTCTGATTGCCCTGGGCTGAGGTAAGGGCTCCTCATGGACACCTACTAACTTTAATGAATAGCCAGCTCTGCCATCACTGCACTGTTCTGTAGTCATCTTTTAGCTCACCCATCTTCCTTGTTTCACTGTCAACTTCCTGAGGACAGGAAATTGTGTCTTATTTATAACTGCCCCACCTACCAGCATGCCTAGCAGGTTTGTAGCTGATGTCTAGATGGAGAGTTGAGTGGATAGATGGTTGGATGGTTGGGTGATTGGATGAATGGATGGTTGGATAGATGGATGGATGGATGAGAACCATCACATTTCAAGCTGCAGTGGCCACTGCTTCCCATCTACATGTGACTTTCCTGAGGCCACTGTAACTCAAGCATGCACAATTCAGGCTGAGAAGAGAAAGGGGACATAGTAGTCAGCAACAGAAAAGGGCACTGGGTAGCAGAAGGGCAGAGGCAGATGCCCGAGCAGGGAAAGGGCTTGGCAAGCACCCAGTGAGTGGTTAGCGTTGCCTTCACTCTGACCTTTCTTCTCTAGATGGAGGCTCAGGTTTCAGCCTGATGTGAGGGAAGCTGCCCTGTGGTACCAGGAGACTGAAAGTACCCTCATTACCATCAGTCACATGCTGTGATAGCCCAACTGCGGGGTGAAGGGTTTGGCCTGGGCCTGCAGCCATTGTTCCAGGGAGATTGGGTATCACAGGCCACCCGCCTCCCCACCTCATTCTCAGAATTTCTCTTATTTCTGAAAGATGTCTCTAGAGTTGAAAGGCTAAATATTAGTCAAGGTCTGTGTTCTTGTGAAGCTGTAGAGATAAGGTCAGGAAAGATAGAAGACATCCACAGGAGGTTGTTGGCCAAAGTATACCTGCCCTTCAGACATCTCCAGTCATCTCCCAGGAATCCCCTGGAACTGACAATTTACAGGAGTCTTTCTGTCTGCCTTGACAAGGTCAGTCTTGTAATGAGATGGTTTTGTGTTTTCCATCTCAGCACTCAGGGAGGTGACCATGTACCCCCTCCTTTTGCTTGGGGTAGGAGGAATTTCTTTGAGTTGCCCTACTCTGCCCTTTTTTCCCTCCATGCACCTTCTTGTCCCTCCCTGCCCTAGTGGAGGATAATTTTCTTCTCTGAGATCGTGATCTGGTCCCTTATTCTGTAATCCTCACCTGTCCCTGAGCCTCATGGGTTTGGCTTTCTAATCTTCCCTCCTTCCATAAGTCAGTCTCCTGTATCCTTTTGCCGTTATTGCCTGTGTCTGTCTGAATTCCTGTGTATGAGGGGCCCCGCCTTGTACCCAGCATGCCTCTGGGCCCTGGGGAAAAGCTGAAATCACACTCAGTTGTTTAGAGTGACTTGGGTTGGATTGCCACCAGGCACATGATCCTGAAATCCTTATTGAATTGAGTAAGATAAACCAACTGTGTATTTACCAGGATGTCTCAGTCCATTAGGAACAGTTGAGTATTTACAAAATGTTCTCCCTGTTCAAGCACTTAAAATCCTTCCTCTGACAACATGTTTTGATTCTCCTTATATGACACCATCTTGGATAATAGCTCCTCCATGACAGGTAGAGAGTTTCTACTCATGAAGTCAAGTTTCCTTTTGCTTTTTTGGCTCTGTGAAACCAACTGGGGATTGTGTTTTCTTTTGATGAGATTCCTGGGGAACGGGGAGATCAGTGTATATTTTGGACGGTGTAGACTGAGATGAGATGGGAGGGCTAATGAATTGTGGCATTTTCTTCACTCATTTATTAAATATTTGCTGTGCACCTATTATTTGCAGGTGTCAATGATATGCCCTGGGATTAAAAACATGAAAAGGACATATACCCTGCCCTCCTAGTCTACCAGAGAGAGGGGAAAAAAGCAGACAATTAGAATACAAAAAAGGGGGGGGCTGGGGCAAACAGATAAGATATAAACAAAAGTGGTCTGGGAGTAAAGAGGAGGCAGAATATTTGTTCTTTCTATATAAAACATGACTGATATATCATACCTTGCAGGCACATTGTCAGGACTAAGTAAAATAATAAAGACTCACAGAAGAGGTGACATCTGAGCTGGATCTTGAAAGAGGAGAAGGAGTTTGCCAGGTAGAGGCAATGCAGGGAGGAAGGTTATAGATGGATAATCATGCCAGGACCCTCCTACCCTTCCAAAATATTCTCAGAATCAAGTAAGGTTGGAAAATATGTGGAAAATAAAAGCCCAATTTAAGGATAAGGTATTGCTGTAACTTTTTTTAAGATTTATTAATTTTTATTTATTTATTTATTTCTCCCCTCCTCATTGTTTGCACTTGCTGTCTGCTCATCTATCTTTTTAGGAGGTACCAGGAACTGAACCCCTGGCCTCCCATGTGGGAGGGAGGCACCTAATCGCTTGAGCCACCCCCACTCCCTCTTTGTTGTGTCTCTCATTGTGATTCCTCGCTGTGTCTCTTGGTTGTGTTATCTCACTGTGTCATCTCGTTGCGTCAGCTTGCTGTGCCAGCTCGCTGTCTTCTTTAGGAGGCACCAGGAACTAAACCTGGGACCTCCCAGGTAGGAGCCCAGCTGCTTGAGCCACATCCGCTTCCCTATTCTGTAACTTTATATGCCCATCCAAGTGAAGTCATAGCCCTGGTTCAAGGTTTGAGGAGAACAAATAGGCTCATGCTTTTACATGTATGACTTGTACCCTTTGAGAAATAGGGACATCCTGGTCATTGTTTTAGGGGAAAGGGAAACAGGAGGATTTAAATTTTTCCCTTGATTCTCACCACTTCACAATCACCAGGAAATTGAGAGTCCCATTTCTGTAGAACCGGGCTCCAGTTGGTGGCTTGGGGAGAGTAAAGAAGACAGAGTCCCTCTCCCTAATGCTCAGTTTCTGAGCTCTCATCCAGCCCTTTGAGGTTCCAGGCTCTTGCTGGGATATCCAAGAGTCCTATGACTCCTAGGTAAAGAAGCAGCAGAGTCAAAGGCCCCCCATGCCAAAGAAGACACTCAGATGGATGGCAAATAAGTACATGAAAAAATGCTCAACATCATTATTCTTCAGGGAAACTCAAATCAAAATCACAATGAAACATGACTACACACCTATTAGAACAGCCAGAATTTTAAAACTGACAATGCCACATGCTGGTAAGGATGCAGAGCAGCAGGAACTCTTGAACGTTACTAGAAATGCAAAATGACACAGCCACTTTGGAAAACAGTTTAGCAATTTCTTATAAAGTTTGACACACTTACCATATGACTGAGAATCACACTCCTGGGTATTTACTCAAGAGAAATTAAAATCCCACTCAAAGACCTCTATGCAACTGTTTATAGAAGCTTTATTAATAATAGTTAAAAACTGGAAGCAACACAAATGTCCATCAACTGGTAAATAGAAAAACAAACCAATACATTCATAAAACAGAACATCACTTGACAATAAAAAGGAATGAATGACTGATATATGCAACAACATGAATGAATTGCAAAAACATCCTGTTAAGTGAAAAAAGCCAGACACAAAGGCTACATATTGTACAATCCCATTTATATGACATTCTGGTAAAGGAAAAACCATAGGGACAGAAATAAATCAGTGGTTGCCAGAAGTAGGGGGAAGGGAATTGAATACAAAGGAGCACGATGCACAAGGGAACTTTTTAGAGGGATAAATGTTCTCTATATTGAGTGTGGTTGTGAATAAGCAATTAAATACATTTGTCAAATCTCATCAAACTGTACACATAAAAAGGTGAATTTTACTGTATAAATTATACCTTGATAAGCCTAATAAACCAACAAAATCTAGGTCTTGATTCCCCTAGACCTCTGTTGCCCCCACAGTCAGTCTCAGGAAAGTGACATCCAGGATCCCACCCTGAACAGAGTGACTTGAAGAGAAAGCCCACCACGCCTGCCTCAATCAGACGCTGACCCCCGCCCCTCCCCAAAGCCAGTGCCCACACTTCCATGCCTGCTTCTGGCTTCCAGCCCTGGGCAGGGCAGGCTCTGACCAAGCTCTAATTTGGGGCACGTAATCCCCATTTGTAACCCATTAACCCAGCCAAGGTTTCTGGTCACTGGGGCTGAACTTGCAGGACGTTTGGCTCGCATGTTGTAATCCCATCATCGGGAACAAGGAGCATTTCTGCCTCTGTGCTGTAGGCACTGGGCAGCCTCACTCCCGCCCCTGAAGGGTATGTCTGGCGGTCTGTCATTTCAGTGATCCTCACGTGGGTCAACTGTTCCAGCGTGCGATGGGCCACCCGGGTTCAGGACATCTTCACAGCTGGGAAGCTCCTGGCCCTGGCCCTGATCATCATCATGGGGATTGTCCAGGTCTGCAAAGGTGAGTGTTGTCAGGACAACAGGGCACTGCCCGATGTCCTGCCCTCTGCCTATACACACCCCCTCACATCATCTTCAGATGTGTGCACACCCTGAGATTTTCCACCTCTGATCCTGAGTGACCTCTCTTCTTTGCTTACTTGTCAAAGCAGGAGAGACACCCATTTCCCCAGGGTGGTTGGAAATAGGGAATGCTCTCCCTGGTTTGCAGTGGCCCATCCTCCCCTGCACACCTCATGGCCCCAGCACAGCTAGGTGAAGACCCCAGAAGGCCCTAATCCCAGGGAAGCTCTCAGCCATTTTAGAGTACCTTGTGCATATTGTAAAATGGGGGACAGAAGAGCAGATCTTTATAGGTTTCAAAGTCATTCATAATCTCTACAAGAGAGAGCTCTACATTCCCGGGGCCTCTGCCAACATTCCCCACTGGATTTGGTCCTTTGCAAGCCCCAGTCTGTATTTGGTTTCCATGGGACCCGTGGCACCACTAGGCTTTGCCCAGTGTCACTGCCTCATGGAGAAAGTCAGGTGACAAACAGGGAGCGTTCCCACCACCCACAAGCACTAAAAACAGTGAGGGGAGCCTGGATATTTACTCCAGGGAACCTAATTAAGTTTCTGCTATCTAGCATGCATGAATATTTTAATCAGTTGGATTAAGTTCTTTAGAAGTTTTTATTGTTTCTAGGAATTTAGACTTAAGGAAATCATTGTTCAATGATAGTGAACCCCTCCTAATTATGTCTCAATTCTTTCTCCGGACCACTCTAATCTTGTCATTTCCTTGTCCAAATGGCGGATTACAAGCAAATAAGTAACATATGATTAGGTATTGTGCCTCATTACATCAGTCAGTTGGCAACCTTTGGAAGCTTATCTTTGAGAGAGTTGGATGTTCTTGATGCTTTCTTCACAAAAATGTACAAACTTATATATCAGGGAAGGTGCTCAGGAGACTGCCAATGACTCCAGTCCTGCGTCTCTGAAGCCAAGCAAGCTCTTTTGGGCTGCCAGTCTCCCAACTTACCCTCCCTTGTCCAGTGACCTCCCCTGGCTTTCCTTCCAAGTAACCTTGTAAAAGAGGAACATTCAGAATTGGGCTTTGAACCTGAACCTCCCCTGCCCCCCCCCCTCGCCCCCATTTGAACTCAGGGTTACCAGGTTCTGGTAGGTTCTGGATCTGTATTTCCCTGCTGCCTTTAGCTCCACTTCTTCAATACATTGGGTTCACTGGAGATAAGACAAAGAGCCGGCCTCATTGCCTCAGAGAGGGGCGAGAGACGGAGCAGTCAGGCCACAGGCTGCTGGGGCCTCTGACTAGTGTCTCTGAACAGCCTCTGCCCATTGTGTCCACAGGAAAATACTTCTGGCTAGAGCCAAAGAACGCATTTGAGAATTTCCAAGAGCCCGACATTGGCCTCATCGCGCTGGCTTTCCTTCAGGGCTCCTTTGCCTATGGAGGCTGGAACTTTCTTAATTACGTGACTGAGGAACTTGTTGATCCCTACAAGTAAGTTGAAATAGGCCAGCTCTTCCCTGTTCCCTTGAAAAGCATCCACTGCCCACTTCTCCTTCACCTTCTGGTCTGTCCTGAAGAAATAGTTTTCTCTCAGGAACTTAAACCATGTGCCATCCACTCTGCCAGGAGAACAATGATCCAGTTACTGTCCCAGAGCAGGTTAAATGCTGAAAACGCTGCTGAAATAACACCACGGCTGTATAGAATGAAATGTGCCCCCTAGAAGCTTCCAGGCATCTTATTCACTTGACTCAAGATAGTCTTTGTGACTTGAGGCAGGGGTAAGGGGTGCATTGTGGAGATTCAGGTCAAGAAGAGATCAGCAGGTGTGGAGGAGATATCCTGCCTAAACTGTTTAATTTCCTTCAAATTATCCTACCCATGCTGAGAAAAAATTCACCTCTCAGGGAAAGGGAGCGTCACAGAAGGCTGTAAGCTTAGCCTCAGGCAAAGAACAGAAGATACTCCCTGGACCCCATGGCGAGGCAGGTGGTCCCTGAGTGCCAAGCCTTTCCCCTCTCATCTGCTCTCCCTCTACAGGAACCTTCCCAGAGCCATCTTCATCTCCATCCCACTGGTCACATTTGTGTATGTCTTTGCCAATGTCGCTTATGTCACTGCAATGTCCCCCCAGGAGCTGCTGGCATCAAATGCGGTCGCTGTGGTAAGAAATCAAACTTGGGTCTCTCACACCAGGAATGTTGGCATAGACGTGACTCCTTAGCCCCACTTACTTTTCCCTGATACATGCCTTGTGGAATTGGAAATCATTACAAATCCTCAGGGCAGAAACCACATACTGTCCTCAGTGGGGCATCTCCATGTGCCCAGGAGCAAACTGGGTTGTGCCTAGAACAACAACTGTGACAGAACTGAGTACCTGTGACAAACTGTATGGCCCACCAAGCCAAACATATTTACTGACTCTTTACAGAAAACATTTGCAACCCCTCATCTATGGTCACTTTAAACTCCAAATTTAATAATTGTTAAAAGGAGACAACTTCTCCTCAGAAACTGTAATCTTGCACAAGACACACCATTTCTCTCTGCCTCTCTTTCCTCCTCTGGAAAGTATGCAGCTTGACTCCTTCCTTCTTCACGGAAAAGTGTTTGCAGGTAAACACTTATGAAGTGGGAGCAGTTTGTGCTTTTGGGGGAAAGAGATGATTCAGGTCCATGGGATTGGGATCCTTGATATCTGGGAAAGACCCAGAAGCCGTGTTGCTCCCTCACCTGGCTTCAAGCTGGACCATGACCCCACCCTGCCAAACAGGGTCATCACTTGTTTTTTCTGATGACTATAGAAGGAGGCTCTCCAGTCTCCCATGGGCATTTGTTCCCATGACCAACATCCTTCACCAGCAGGTCATCTATCTAACAACCCTTCTTCCCACCAGCATGACTGTTCCTCCCCCCATAACATGCTATCAACCAGGGGTGGACCTGGCTCTGAAAATATGGAAAAGGCTAGTCACCCTCTATTTTATATTCCTCTAGTACACAAAGACTAGTCTATAGCTTCACAGACTTTTCTTTCTCAAAGAACAAATAGTGGCTTGTTCTTAAAATTTTCCCCATGAAGTCATCTCTTTCAACCCTCACAACCACACTATGAATTGGGATTCATCCCTATTTTACAGATGGGAAAACTGATGCTCAAAAAGTTACAAACCTCACTCAAGGTCTCACAGCTCCTACAGGGAGGGCTAGGATTTGAACCCAGATCTTCCTGGCTCACAAGCCTGTGCCTCTCAGGGTGCTGGAGAAGGAGTTTAGTGTAGGTGAGGCCTGAACTCACACCACCTGGGTTCTAGTCCTGGCCCCTCCACTTCCTGAGTGTGTGATCTGAGGCAAGCTACTTAATTGTTTTATGCCTCAGTTTCCTCATCCATAAAATGGGGATAATAAATGTTGGTGGTGGTGGTTATTATTATTGTTGTTGTTGTTGTTACGATACACTGTCTCCGTCAGTTAATTAGCCCAAGACATTTACTGACTCCGCACTGCATAGTCATTGTGGGAAGTGGTGGTACATGAGGGAGGCAGGGCGTTGTTAGACATCCCTCCTCTCAGGGAACTTGGCCAGAGAGAATCAGCAAGGGTGCAGATGGGAGAGAAGCATTCCCAGCAGAGAAGTGAGAGCCGAGGGGTGGGGTAACCCAGAGAGGGAGGGGGGAGAACAGCAGGCACACCAGCCATTGCTTCCGGGATGAGTGCTTGGCCTGAGGCATAACCCCTCCTTTTCCCCTGCTCCCCCTGTTTTCTCTCCCAGACTTTCGGAGAGAAGCTTCTAGGGGTCATGGCCTGGATCATGCCCATTTCCGTTGCCCTGTCCACCTTTGGAGGAGTCAATGGATCTCTCTTCACCTCCTCCCGGTGAGTGCTGCCTGGGCCTTCCCTGGCCCGGGGGCCACTCTGCTGTGCATATTGCTCTGTGTAAATGTGGTGGGCTTGTCTCTGTCTGCAGGGTCTGTGTGGGTACCTGGGTGGTGGTGACCTGGCAGAGGGGTGAGTGCTCACATGAGGGTGTGTGTATGTCAGTGTGTATGCACGGGGGTGTGTGCTGCTCACATGATGACCTACCATGTACATGACACGCAGGTCCTAGGTGCTTCAACTCTAGTGGCTTCAAATGGAGCAGAGGCCAGAGAAGGCCCCCAGCCTGCCTGGTGCAGTACCAGGTTGGGGGCCACGCTTGGGAGATGGACAGTGCCTTGGTTAGAGCCCCTCTTTTCACTTGCCTGGAAACAGGCTGCTGCTGGCTAGAAAGGAACCCCACTCTGAGAGGGACCAAGATGGAGACTTGTGCCTGGGCCCTCTGGGTCTGGTCTCCCATTAAAGCTATAGGACCAGGCTGCAGGTGGTGGTGGGTCTCCTCTGGCTGTCCTTGAGGATGCAGCTGTGGGAGACCTGCCTGACCCAAGTGAGACTCAGGTGGAGAATGTGTAATGAGGGGGGTGGGGAAGAGCAGAACAGAACACTTGTTCAAAGAAAGACCTGCCTTTTAGCACAACCTCTACCCCAAAACTGTCTCGGGAGGCCAGAAGCATGAGTGGGCCCAGGAGTCTCCAGCTCCTGCCTCCGTAGATCCAGGAATCTGGCCCCTTCTTGCTGTCCCATCTTGCCGTCTCCTGTGTCTTGAGCTGAATGTGACACACGACCAAAATGGGCTGTTGAGGACTGCATATGTGGGATGATTCCCATTTATGTGGTTCAGTGGGGTCCTTCCAGAACTCTTGGAAAGCTCCCTGCCCCAGGGCACAGTCCCACCCAAAGAGCTGGGGAGGGCAAGTGAGGCCCTGAGCTCAGCTGCTTCCCACCACCCATCACATCAGAGAGGAGTTCCTGTGAAGTGACAGGGAAATGCCATGTTTTCAGGGCCCAGGGCAGGAAAGAGGTAGCATGGGTGTCACCTGTACCCCAGGGTCCTATGACACTCACCCACAGCAACCTCGTGTGCGTGTTACACAGGAGCAGTGGCGACCTGGAGGCCCAGCCAAAGGCGAGCAGTGGAAGAACAGTGACCCATGAGGCTCTCTGGGATCTATTGGAGGAGAGTGATTGGCTGCAGTTGCTTTAGAGTGGGGTTGGTCCCTCGGGCAGGCCCAGCAGCGGTCTGCGTGCATGTGATGTAGCTGTGTGTGCATGCAGGACTCCTCTGATCACCTTTCCAGTCCCTTCCTTCCTTCTTTCCCGTTCCCTCCTCCTCTCTGTCTGTGGTATGGAGAGGATGATCTTTCCAGAAAAGTAGGAGTGTGTGTGGGTGTGTGCTATGCTTATTGTCCTTGTCTCCTCTGTTGTCAGCTATCTGGGCAAAGATTGTCTCTTGTGAACTTGACACTTGCAAATGCTGTTGGGCCGGGACAATGACACTTGGCCCTGGCTGCAGGTGGAGGAGGGACTTGAATGCTGGCCCCTGGCTATGTGCATGATGAGGCCTGGGGCCCAGTCTGGTGCATGAGGCCCGCACTGTAGAGGGTCATAGCATAGGGGGAGAAGGGCAGGGGCACTGCATGGCTGCATGAGGCTAGTGACACTGGCCTGGGTAGTTGATGATGGCAACTGCTTAGGGGTTCATGAGGCCACAACCAACTCCCACACTTCTGACGAACTGCTGCTGTTAGCTCCAATCTTCCTCATACACAAATTACAAAGTAAGTGATGATTCTCTTCAGAACTGCCGGTGTGCTGATTCTGTGCCTTTCTGACCGCATCACACTGTCCCTTTCCTCTTACCCCTTACATGCTCCTTTCCCTATAAACCTTAGAAAAAAGAAAAAGTGGTCTAATTCACACTAAGATATAAATGACTGCTAACAGTTTATAGTATTCTCTTTTCTCCTGGGAGAGGAAAGAGGAAGAAGGGCTGCTTTTAATATTAAAATTTCTCTTTTTAAAAAATAAATTTTAGGGAAGCTGATGTGGCTCAAGCAGTTGAGCACCTGCTTCCCACATGGGAAGTCCCAGGTTTGGTTCCAGTGCCTCCTAAAAACAAAAAACAAATAACAACAACAGCGAAAAGCAAACAAACGACAAAACCAACTCAGGGGAGCCAATGTGGTCCTGGGTTCATAACGAGGTCCTGGGTTCAATCCCCAGCCCGGGTACCTTAAAAAAAATAAAAATAAATATGCTGGTTGTGATATTACAGTATAGTTTTGGAAGATCTTACCACTGGGGAAGACTGAGTAAAGGGTACACAGAACCTCTTAGTATTCTTTCTTAAAACTGCATGTGAATATCTAAGTATCTCAAAATTAAAAGTTTAATTTTTTATAAAGTTTAAAAAATAAATTTTATTCTGATAAATGTTTTATTTTAGAATTTTTTTTAATTTTCTACAAAATATAAGAAAATTAAAATCACTTATAATCCCACCACCCAGAGATAATCAATTGGTATTTTAGTGTATTTTTCCACATGCCCATAAACAATTTGAGAATTGGACTCATACTGTATGGAGTCATACAGTTTTCTTTCCTTTTTAAAAATTTAACATTATATCATGAGCGTGTTCTTAGGTAGTCAAAAATTTTTTTCAAATAATTTTTATAACTTCAAAATATTCCATCTTCTGAATATACCATAATTTAATCAGTACATGTCTACTTTTAGTCATGTAGGTTATTCCAGTTTTTTCTTATCAGAATATCTTTGTATGTACATCTTTGATCAAATATTTAGGTATAATTTACATCCTATAAAATATACAGATCCTAAGTATTCGATGTGATGAGCTTTGACAGGTATAGACAGAATGTAACCACCACCCAAAATAAAATACAGAACATTTTCACAGATCCCCTGAGTTGCCTCGTGCCCCTTTCCAATCAACTCCCCTCCCACCCCCCCACCCCCCCACAGAGGCAACTACTAGGATATGAATGCTTTTAAGGTTTTCAGTACATAGCATAGTCCCAATGTATCAGAGAACCTGTCTCCCTTGAGGACAGGGGAGGCACATTTTTAAAAAGATTAAGTGAGCGCCCCGGGGTTCAATTCTCCGGTACCTCCTAAAAATAAATAAATAAATAAATAAATAAATAAAGGTAAGGCCTTAGGCCAAAGAGAGAAGCTGTCCCGGCCACCTGCCTTCCAAGCATTGAGAGCAGAGCCACAGAGTGACAGTAGATAGACTCATCAGTTACCTGGAGCCACCCGACCACCCTCAGGGTCTATCCACCACTCCACCGGCTGCTTCTGTTCTGGTTTGCCAGCACCTGCATTTGTGAACATGGGTCCTGTGACTAGCAGACTGGGAGGTGTGCACGCGCAGGCGGGTACCTGGTCGTGGGGAGGATGCCCCTGTGTGGGGCAGAAGGTGGGCATGGACAAGGGAGCCTGGGCTGGGGAGGGAGTCCCTTTGGGGGGTGGATCCATGGGCCATCCCAGGCTGACCTGCCTTTCTCCCTGCCAGGCTGTTCTTTGCTGGAGCCAGGGAGGGCCACCTTCCCAGCGTGTTGGCCATGATCCACGTGAAGCGCTGCACCCCAATCCCGGCGCTTCTCTTCACAGTAAGGCCCCTCCTGCTGGCAGCCCTGTACATACCCTCCTCTTTGTGCCTGCTCTGACCTGGGAGCCCACACTCCCCACACGTGCTCTGTCACCCTCTTGGTCTGTTCCTGGGTTTCACTGGGTCTTAGATAATCTAGCAAATGATATGCATGGGCTTGATTAATATCAAGAGACCCTGAGTTCTGAAACACCCAAAAGATCTCATGCCAGCTCATATGCCTCCCATCTTGTCAGGTCGGTGACTGCCCTCCAGATTCCACAGCCTCATAAAGAAGCTTTTCTTCCCCAGTCTCCTCTGCACCTTTTACCCACAGGGGTGCAGCTCAGGCTCCGCTCCGGGCTGATCACTGAGCACCTCCCAACCAATCTTCCTGCTCTGGGAGGCTCGGCCAGCCTCTTGGACAATATCACTGAAACAAAGTCAGAGTGATAAGGGTTCACCAATGGGAAAATTCCTAAAGGAAGGAAGACTGGTCAGCTGAACATGGAGAAAAGGAAACTTGGGATGGGGAAGAAAAAATAGGAGTAAAATGACCCCAGAGTAGAACCATTTAGAGAGAGCTAAAGGAAGGAGCAAAGACGTGTCCCCACTGAGTCTTTTGAGTTTTTTGTTTTGTTTTGTTTTGTTTTCCTTTCTGGATCCTGAATAAAACTTTGAAAATGACTTTGGTCCACTAGCAAAGCAGTTAGAAACTAGGATAACAGAGTTCTCTGGAGTCAAGGGCATTGTACAACATTAGGGGGAATTTCAGAATGTTCAGATAAGGAATGAAGGTCATCTGACTTGGTTAAAGGTGGCTGGAGAAGACTCAATACTTCCAGTGGACCACAAACAATCTGAGCTAGTTGGTGCAGTTCTGTGACCGCTAGGCAAGTACAACAAGAAGCTGGCCTAATCACCCATCGATTATTCTCACCATCAGATCTCACAGAGAACCGAGCCTGATATTGGCCTTTACAAATTAACAGAGGGGAAGAACATGGTTCGCAGAGAGCTGCTGAGATGATTTTGAAATTGGAAAGTGCACCTTACTAAGAAAACCTTATAGAGATGCTATGAAGGTTAAATGAATTAATGTTTGTAGAATGCTAAGACTAGGACCTGGTACATAGTAAGTGCTATGTAACTGTTAAAAAAAGAAAAGAAAATTAAATCAGATGAGTCAGCCAGGAAAAAGGATGTGGACAAAATAACACCTTAATCTGCAGTTAACAATCTTGCCTAAGGGATAAAAAAGAAATTAGCTTGAGCTACAACCAAGGGAGAGATGTAAATGAGATCAGGTGACACCAGGGTGGCCAACCCAGTTGTTTAGGGCCAATGTCAATTCTGATTAATTTGGGCCCTCACTGTATCAGTGGTTAAATATTTTAATTATCACCCCTACAATAAGATAGAACTTCCTGGTAATGACAGTTACTGGGGGAGGTTGTAAAGTCTCCAGATCATCCTAAAATGGAATGTCTGTCTGGAGGCAAGGGAAGGGCCATGTGACCTGTAAACACTTCCTCCTGTCTCTGAACACCTTTCCCACCACTAATGAGCTTCTCTGGCTTCCCCAGTGCATCTCCACCCTGCTGATGCTAGTCACCAGTGACATGTACACGCTCATCAACTATGTGGGCTTCATCAACTACCTCTTCTATGGGGTCACAGTTGCTGGACAGATAGTCCTTCGCTGGAAGAAGCCTGACATCCCCCGCCCCATCAAGGTGAGAGAACCTCCCTTTGGGGTTCCCTCCTCCTCCTATACTGGCTGTGGTTGCAGTTCAGGTTTTAAAAGTACCTCTTCCTGGCTGCTGTCCTCAGCTCATCATCTCTATGATGGCAGCAGACCCCTTGGGAAGCAAGGACCATGTATGAATGGGGAAGCCATTTCCATTTTCCCCTGGGGGTAATACCAGAGAAAATTGCAGTTGGGGATGTGCTGACCCTGGGGTGCATGGTGACCACACAGCTAATGGAACCTCTGTTCCAACCACAGGTCAACCTGCTGTTCCCCATTGTCTACTTGCTATTCTGGGCCTTCCTGCTGGTCTTCAGCCTGTGGTCGGAGCCTGTGGTCTGTGGCATTGGCTTGGCCATCATGCTGACAGGAGTGCCTGTTTATTTCCTGGGTGTTTACTGGCAACACAAGCCCAAGTGTTTCAGTGATTTCATTGGTAAGTTGTTGAAGGCATTGGGTGGCTAGAGGGGTTACCGATCTGGGATAAAGTGGTCAGCGATCTAGTGAGGTGCCCCATCAGGGTCAGGAGGTCTAGGTTCACCTTAACCTGGGTCCACAGAGCTCTGGAGCCAGGGCAGGAAAGAGCAGATACCTTTCCAGAGACCTCTGAGGACAGAAGAGCTGGCATTTCCACATGGACCTTAGACCTGCAAGAATAGGCAATCAGTTAGCCACCCCAGAGGAGCTGCCCTGGGCTGGGCAGAGACAGTGTAGATGCTGGAATAAGTGATCAAAGGGCATAGAAGGTGGAAGACGGCCTTGATGAGCAAAGGGCAGCCAGCAAAAACATGCTGCCCCCTCACAGGAGGCAGAGGAGATGGCAGTCTGCTGGAGAGGAATTCTCCTAAAGACACTGGCTGTGGTGCTGAGGCAAAACCTGAGGCAGGAGAGTTGGGAAAGGGAAAGGCCAAGGCCAAGGTCAGCTGCAGGGGTTGGAGAGACATTCTGGCACTGACCTAGTTTCTATGTGTTCTTCTACAGAGTTGCTAACCTTGGTGAGCCAGAAGTTGTGTGTGGTAGTGTACCCTGAGGTGAAGGGGAGCTCGGGGACAGAGGAGATGAGTGAGGAGGTGGAGCAGCCCATCTACCAACCCACTCCCATCAAGAAGGATGCAGTTGAGCAGCCCAAGCCCTGAGGACTGCCATGTCCCTCCCATCTGACTCTCCCCTCCTTCATCTCCCCTTTCTGCTCTACTTTCCTGCCTAGGTGCCCCCAACACACACACACACACACACACACACACACACCTCTGCTCCTGTCAGGCAGGGTAAGACCTGGGTGTAGGTGGCTAGAGACTATAAACAAAGACACTGACATGTGTACTCAAAGAACAGCCCTGTCATTCCCAGGGCCCGTGTCCAAGGGCTGTCCATGCTCTAAGCTGTTAGAGGAAAGAGGAGATGCCAGGAGTGCCCTACAGAGCCCGCCTCCCGGGCCCAGCTGCCTCCTCAGGAACTAGAGTTCAGTACTGCCCTCCCTGCCTTACCCTCCTATTCCTGAGCCCAAGGGCAGGCCTCAGCTCAGAGAGATGCAGCAGCAGAAGTGAACTGCTTGGGGAGGGGCAGACTCAAGCAAAGCTGCCACCATTAAAGGTCAGCTAGAGAGACCTGAACCTTTTTCCCTTACGAGGGACCCAAGAAATCAGAGGGGATGATTCCTTCTGCTGCCTTTCCCACCCACCCCCACCATTCCTCCCTGCATCCACCCCAACCTGGGCTCCCCATCCAAAGCTAGGTTCCTTTCAGGACACCACCTCCCCTCTGAGCTAAGGACCAAGGAGAAGGAGAACTGCTCCCTCCCCCTAACTCTAATCCAGGCCTGGGGAACATATTGGGAAAGGCTCAGATTGCAGAAACCCAGTCCTGCCCGCTGCATCCTGCCCCCAACTTGGTGCCAAAGCTTCCTGAAGCCAGAAAGACTTCTTATTTTCAATGTAGTGGACATTTGTCTCCTAATGACAAAGCGCTCAGCTCCACCACTCCCATGCCCACCCCACCCCCCATGGGAAGGAGTAGTTTCCCGGTTCTCTCTGCACCTGCACCCCACACACACACCACACAGCACTGCCGGTCACCAGTGGTCATGCCCTTCCCCTCCTCTCTGGACCTTGGCCCCGGGACCCGGTGTGAAGAATCCCCAAGCCCTTTAGGCCTGAAATTGGAGCTAAATCAGCCTTAAGTCACCTTCCATCCAAGAACTGGGCCTAAAAATACTTCCTTATTTCTAACCCTCAGGACAGATGTATTAAATGCCTTCCGTAGGAGGGAGGGCACATTCCCACCTCCCCAAAGGTGCCCCCAGAGACTGTGGAAAGAGTGTTTTCTGAAGGCCTCTCCCTCAATTCTATACCCCTTCCCTCCTTTCCAGCCTCACCATCCTTCCTGACTTTGGACCGCCTCCAAGGCAGGATGAGAGGGCAGTAGCAGAACGGCACCCACTTTGGAGACCCCAGAACAGTGCCTCTCTCTGGTCCCCTCTTGTGGGCCCCGAGGCACCTGTGGTATGCCGGCTTCTGACTGTCCTGCAGGCAGAGACTGCCTTTCCCTGTGCTCCAATGGAAGGCCCTGGCCCTTGTAACTTCCCCTGCCTTACCTGTTGTGCTAAGGACATAGGATCCTTTTATTCCAAAGCAGGACCCCGCCCCCCAACTCCTCATTCCCTCGGCTTAAACTGGAATATCCAGGAACCCCTCCTGGACCGGGTTGGATCTCCCAGCTTCCCTGAACCATCGTTGGTGCGGTGCTGGGTTTGGTCTGAGTCATGGCCCCTTCATAGTTGACACCAGGCAGGCTGGGGTTGGCCCCTGGAGGGTCAGGGGACCATCCTCTTGTTCCTTCTCTTCTCATTCCTCCAACCTCCTCCCCTCCTTCAGTTATTGTTTTTTTGTAAAGTGGATGCCTTACTTTTTGCATAAATATTTTTTGAAGCTGGTGTTTCTATTTCTTTGGTTTGTTTTTTTTTGTTTTTTTTTTTATGAATGGTCATTTTGGGGAGGTGGGATTAGAACTTGGATAATGATCTGTCTTTGAGTTGGTTTGGATTGTAGAGTTTTGTGGAGGATTTTTTTCTTTTGATGTAATAAAATGTAATATGGAAATAAAGTATTTGGTGGTGGTGATAACTAAATGGCCTTCTGAGACAGTCACCAGACATTTCCTGTCTTAGGAGATCTTTGGTTGCCAGGTTTCTTCCAGGATGGCATTCCCAAAGTCCATAACACTGAGCTGCACTGGCACTCCATAACATTGAGCTACCCCAAGGACTCGGTGCCAGGATGTTCAAACAGCCTCTCTTATTATGAATCAAAACACATTTCTTCGGTCGAGTCATGAAGTGTTATTAAGTTCCTGCCCTGGGTATTGTACTGAGAGCCTGCAAACTAGCTGGGAGGAAGAAACTCATCAGTACCAAAGCTGTAAACATGGGTGAGGTAGAGACCACCACGCTGAGCTAAGGGAGGCAAAGGCAAGCAGGAACAGTCACCTGGAGGCCTGGTCAGCAGACTTCTCCGACCAGGACAGCCTGGGCTGAAAGGGAAAGGAAGTGACAGGCTGGGACTGCGGAGAGACTGGGGGAGTTAGGAGAGCACCCAGCTGGGTCCAAGGGGCTTGATGGGAGGGACTGAGTGGGGAGGCTGGGGAGCACGGAGGGGGCAATGATAAAAGTGTCAGTGATGTGAGGCTTTCTTCACTCCACTGTACAGAGCCATCTGAGGTGAAGATTTCTAGTTGGAAGAGTAGGAGGACTGTTGCGTGAGGACAAGGAAGTACCTCCTGGTGTTTTGGGTTCATTGCTAGAGGAAGTTGATGGAATTAGACCCAGCCCTTGCTTCTGTGTTCCTCCCTTCCTGGGCAGCCCTCTCAGCTGCCTTTCCTGGTGGCATTGTTCCAGAGCCAGCATTGCTGTCAGATGTAGGACGGGGGTGGTGAGGGGTGGGGGGTTGGCAGGAAGGGGTGTTAAGACATTACCTTTCACCATCTGGGACACTGAGGACACAGGCAGGCAAGACACCTCCACTCCCAGTTTTGGCCTGCCCCCTAACATTCCTGCCATGTGGCTGCCATCCTTCCAAACTGCAGCACAAGGGCACTGGGCTGGGAGGCCAGACACTTGGCACCTAGTCCCAGCTCAGCCACCAAACAGCTGTATGTCCTTGGGCAAGTCGCTTTGCCTGTTAAGAATTTTTTTTTTTTTTTTTTTTTTTTTTACCAGGAGGTCCCAGGTATCAAACCCAGGTCCCTCCATATGGGAGACAGATGCCCAACCATTTGAGCCACATCCGCCCCTGCCTGTTAAGAATTTTTAGAGAAAAAAATGAGAGGGCTGAACCAAATCTCAAAGGGTTCCTCAATCTCCCAACTTCTGATTGTTAGCCCCTCCCACAAGAGCAAGGGTAAGACTGGGCAGATACCAGTCTTGTGCAAGAGTCTTTCTTCCAAGCCTCGCGTCCACTCTTTTGGACCCCTCTCCTTTCCCCACCCCATATTTTTGTTACCCTGGGCTGCCTGAGGTCTCCTCCATGTTGCCCCATTCTGGCAAGTACAGCCCTCCCAAATCCCCTCTCACTTCACAGAGACACTTGTTCCTTGGGAGAGCTCCTCTCTCCATAAAGTGAAGCCTGCTGATCTTTTCAACCTGGTCAAATGGGCAGCTCCTGGGCAGCATGCATTTTTTGAAAACTGGACCTTCACCCTGTCTTTAATACTAGGGATTTCAGATGCCCTGATCTTAGGACATTTGGGAGTCTTTTGAAGGTCACTGAAATCAGAGCTGTTTATGCAGTCATTTATTAATATAGTCATATATCAAATCCCTTTGTGACCAAGGAATTTGCCATATGCTGTGGGAAGAGCAATCATTCCTGAATTTTCTAAATCAGAACAGACTTCAAATATTTTCTTCCATTGTCCACACAAGTATATTTTTATTTGTCAAATCACCTGCCCTTAATTTTAATTCAGGAAATATGGTCACCACAGATAAAGGGGTCCAAAAGATGTATCCCTCCCTCTTCTCAAGGAACAAATCGTCTACCAGGAGAAGAAGATAAGAAGGCACACACGCACATGCCTGTGTACTTTCTGGCACCCTGACCGCCCTCTCTGAGTGGGCGCTGCCTGCCTGTGGACTTTCCCAGCAGGGCTGTGAGCTCCCTGCAGACAGGGGCTGAACCTACAGTATCCCCACAGCCCGCACTGTGCCTGGTTCCTACATACTCAAAAGTGCTTGTCAACAATAGCAGAGTATATGTGAACATTGTACTTTTCCATGAATTATCTGTAATCCTGTAATGTTTCTAATGTAAAAATAATAATGTTTCAAAATGTTATACTGACAGAAAAAATAAACCGCTTTAAAAAATAAATAATTTTTTTAAAAAGTTCTTGTCGAATAGAGGCATAATACAAGGCAGCAGGTAGTGTGTCTGCTCAGGGGCTGGCAGATAAAGCTGGAAGGGAGGGAGGAGACTTAACATTTACTGAGACCAGTTGCTTTGCGAACATTATCTTATTCAAAGTGTAATTAAACAACCCTATGAAGTAGGCATTACTACTGCCACTTCACAAGTAAGATTAAGGAACTTTCCCAAGGTCACCCAGCTGCTAAGTGACAGAGGTCGGATTTGAGCCCAGTCCTCTCTGACACTTCCATGCTCTGCCGCCTCCCTGTTGAGAAATACTTAGTGAAGAAGGTGGCGTTTGAGTGAGGCTTGTTACAAAGTCACTAGAAAAATACACATGCCTTATTTCAGTTAGTCCAAACAGGTAGCAACTGCCGTGGCAAAAAGAAAACAATCCTACCAAAGAGGGCCAGCTTCTTTCCCCTTCTGAGTATCTCCCTACACCCAAGAAGCCCCCTGCCTTGACATGCACTTCCCTCCCCACCACCCCTTCCTGTCCAGTGAGCCCCCTCCCCTGCCCTGAGAAGCGACCGTCTGCCCCCTGCCCCGCAAACCCCTGGGTTACTGGGAAACATTGAAGTCAGCGTGTGGCAACGTCACCCACCAGCCTGGGATCGCTTATCTCCCAGTGGCCAAAGCTGCTGACTTTCTCATTTCCTGCTGGCTCTGTTTGCACATCTCCCCTGCTTCCTCCAGCGCCCATTTCACTCACCACTGACACAGCCTTCCCTCTCTCTCTCTGTGAGGGGTCGACTGAGGGCAAAGAAGTCTCTCTGAGTCACACAGCTCCCCTTTTCCCCATCGTTTCAACCCTGGCTGATTTCAAGCCCACGGCCCTTTCCCCCAACATTGAGGAGCCATCCCTGTTGATGCGGCACAACCTCTCGGCCTTGTTTTCCTTGTTTATAAGGTCGGGGTAGAAATACTGTCTGCCTTGCCTACCTTCCTACTAAACTCACAGGGAAATGGTCAGCACAAAAAAGTTTCATGTTTCCATTTTTTAAAAATGATTGAAAAAGCACAACTTACCATAAAACACAAGGCCTAACTAGTATCACTATTTCAAAGTGGGGGGAAGGGGTGTTAATAGAATTTCTCCTCATTGAGACCAGGCCCTGGCCCAGCCCTCCCAGGCCACTGGCCCACTCTCCCTGCAACTGCACTGCAAGACCCCATCCCTGCCAGGTTTCCTCTTCCTCTCCCCTGGTGCTCCGCAGGCCCTGCTAGGGCTGTGGGAGGCTGCCCTCTGCTGTCCACCTGCTCAGGGAGCACAGCCGCCCCATCAGTTCCAGAACTTTGGACCAATATTGCTACCTGGTGGTCAACAGAGGCACTGCTGCCAAACAGCTGTCACTCAGCTTTGGTTCCTATTTGGCACAGGGTCCTTTGAAATGAGGAGAAGGTGGAAGTCTCTCCATCTGGTCCTGGGCTCTGTGTCCAGGATGCATGCAGATCTCCCCAGCTATGTCGGGGCTTCTGGAGAAAGAAAATATATCTGGCCATCCCTCAAGCCAAGCACATAAAGCTCCTGGTGTAGATGTGAGGGAGGAAGGGAAAAGGAGGATGCCAACTAAAGAGATAACTTGCGTGGTTTGTAGGCAGCCACATCTCCATGGACACATTTTATTTTAGCGTTAAAGCCGCTCCACGTCTCCCTTCCACCTTTGTCCCACCTTGGCCCACTCACTGTGACCCAGCCCTTGTGCCCAAATTGTAAAAACTCCTGGCCCACCCACAGGGCACCCACAGCATTTGCTGGTGATAAAAGAGCCAGGAACACATTTCTATGTGTCCTTTTCTTTTCACTGGACCTACAGCCCTGTTTGGAGGTGATATTCAACAGGTAAAAGCAGGGCTCCAGTAGGTGCCTCTGTGAGGAGGGATGGGGAAGTTCCCAGAGGAAAGAAAAAAGGGAAGGGAGGGGGCCCAGCAGGAGACAAAGAAGTGCAGAGAGAGAGAGAGAGAGAGAGAGAGTGAGAGCCAAGAGCTTCTCCCAGAGAGCCTGGAACAGAGCCCCAGGAAGAGGTGATGACAAAAGAGAAGGCTTCTCAAGCCTCACAAGAGGAAGTGGGCCCAAGAGAGATGAGGCGGAGGCCTGAGAATGGCCATGCAGAAGGAAAGACAGCAAACTGAACTGCAGTGAGCTCCTGAGCCCTGCAGCCCGGGCACAGGAAATGAGAGGCAGAACCTCAGGCCCAGAGTTGGAGGCAAAGCACTGGCCTGAGCTTCTGGCTGCACAGAAGAGCTAGAAGAAAGGCCCTGGAGTCACCAGAGGACTGTGGCTGCAAGTTCCCCAGGCATCTGAGGCCTGGGACTGGGGCACAGGGCCCAAGTCCCGAGCAGGCACTTCAGCCAAGCCCAGGCAGTCAGGTGCTGTGCCAGGCTGCAAAGTTTGAGCTACTGCACAGATCCTGGGCAAAAATCCAGCAAATGAGCCTGCTCTGGGCCACAACACACATACCGTGTCTTGCTTATACTAGAACCTATCACTACTTTCTGAGCCCCTCAAACAACACCCCCCAGCCTGCATCCAGAAAGATGGCTCTGAGAGGTAGGGTTATAAAAGGAACTGACTGCCCCTGGGGGTAGGTGGAGCCCAGCACTTGGGGGGGAGGGGGGGAGAGGGATGGAGAGGGAGGCGGGTCAAGGGAGGAGCTCAGATCAGACTGGGGGTCGGCACTGTTCACTCCGACTTGGCACCTCATTCTGCACAGAACTTTTTGGAAATCAGAGGGTGGAGGACACTCAGAGTGAGGTGTTGTCCTCAGGGAGGACTCTAGAATCCCTTGGGCTCAGCGGGGAGACGGGAAGGCATCTCCAGAACCCTGGTTTGGACTCTGACCAAAGAGTGCCCCCGAACTGCTAAATAGGCCAGGGGCCCCATTTCTCTAAGGCCTGCATCCCTCCCTCCGGGGTGCGCCCTGCCCCTCCCTGAGTCACCCCAAGGAGAGAGGGGGGAAAAAAGGGAAGAGGCATTGACCCCAGAGGAAGAAAAAGGAAGCAAAGAAGAGGAGGGAGGAGAGAGGCCACACAGGAGTGGGTGACAGAGGAGACCGGAGAGGGCAGATCTGGGGCAGATCTGGGGCAGGGGGAGATCGCGAGAAGGCGGACCAAGCATCCCTTGGGGTGCCCAAGTGCAGGGCGACGGGGGCGGGGAGCCGAGGGGGCGGGCCGGCCATGTCCCACGGGACCTACTACGAGTGTGAGCCCCGGGGCGGCCAGCAGCCGCTCGAGTTCTCAGGGGGCCGAGCAGGGCCCGGGGAGCTGGGGGACATGTGTGAGCATGAGGCCTCCATCGACCTCTCTGCCTACATCGAGTCTGGGGAGGAACAGCTCCTCTCTGACCTCTTTGCTGTGAAGCCAGCGCCTGAGGCCCGAGGTCTTAAGGGCCCGGGCACCCCTGCCTTCCCCCACTACCTGCCGCCTGACCCACGGCCCTTCACCTATCCCACACACACCTTCGGCCCGGACAGGAAAGCATTGGGGCCTGGCATCTACAGCAGTCCGGGGAGCTACGACCCAAGGGCTGTAGCCGTGAAGGAGGAGCCTCGGGGGCCAGAGGGCAGCCGAGGTACTGGCCGCGGCAGCTACAATCCCCTGCAGTACCAAGTGGCACACTGTGGACAGACGGCCATGCACCTACCCCCAGCCCTGGCTGCACCCAGCCAGCCCCTGCGCATCCTCAAGGTAAGAGCAGACCAATTCTCCACCCTGCCACCCAGGGGCTGGAGAAAGCCCGCTGTGACTGGGGTAATTTTTAGCTCACCCCCACTAATGAAACTGCGTCCGTGTTTGGTGTCGCTTTGTGAAACTGACCCACCCCAAAGCCCTCTGTACTTACTACCCGAATATGACTAGCCCACGGTTGCTTCTCTCTGAATTCCCTTCCCCAAGTGGCTGGAACCCAGCGTGCCCTGCAGCCTCTGTGGCAAGCTGACCTACCCTCATCTCAGGTCCCCCAACCAGCTTCCCTGCTGCCCGTCAGGGCCCCAGCTCTTGTTTCTCTGTCGCCTGCTTTTAGAAAAGGAAACGTCTGCTGATCATAGAACAAGACACTCAAAACAGATTGAGGGAAAGTGTCCTCGGAGAGCTTGGGAACATGGAAAGCAGAGGACCCTATGCACCCAGCAGGGCAATGTCTATGAGCTGAGGAGCAGGAGCTGGCTCTGAATCCTAGATTCTTTTGATGCCCCAATGGTGCCCTAGTTGCTGGGATACCTGTCCTGCCTCCACTCCACCTCCGTAGCCACCCTTCCTCACCTGTCTCCTTGTGTCCCCCACCCAGACCCCTCTGGCCGCTGCTGCACCCCCCTGCAGCCCCCTCCTCAAGGCGCCCTCCCCAGCTGGCCCCTCGCACAAGGGCAAGAAGGCAGTGAACAAAGACAGCCTGGAATACCGGCTGCGGCGGGAGCGCAACAACATCGCTGTGCGCAAAAGCCGGGACAAGGCCAAGCGACGCATTCTGGAGACGCAGCAGAAGGTGCTGGAGTATATGGCAGAGAACGAGCGCCTCCGCAGCCGCGTGGAGCAGCTTACCCAGGAGCTGGACACCCTTCGCAACCTCTTCCGCCAGATCCCTGAGGCCGCCAACCTCATCAAGGGTGTGGGGGGCTGCAGCTGAACCCGGCTGGCTGGACTGTGGGTCCCAGCCCTCCTGGCCTGGCCTGACCCAGAGGCCCCCACCTTGCTGTGGCCCTAGAGCTCCTCATAGGCCCAGCATGAGACACAGACCAAGGACAAATGACAGTGGGCAGCCGGGAGGCAAGGGAGGGTGAACCCCAGCATAATGATTCTGTGGCTGAATAAAATTGCACTGTGACCTGGTGCTGGGGCTGTATGCTGAACCTGGGACTGTGAGGGGAGAGGGGATGGGGGACCCCAGGGGCAGGAAATGCTCGTGCATGGTCTGCATTCCTCTTGTTTCCATGCCCAAATGAGTGTGCAGGAAGGACTCTGTCCTTTTGGAAGCTGAATATACCCCCACTCCCTACCCCCCCCGCCCCACCCCCACCCCACAGGTCCTGGAGCAGCCTCTGGATACTCTCCTAACAGAGATAGGTGAGGGTGCCTCAAAGGCTGGCAGGAAGGTTCTGGCACCACACAGTCCCTTATGCTCAGGCCTGCTGACCTGGGCCCTGCCCTCCCTTACCTTCAAGCATAGGTCTGGGAGCTCCTGTCCCAGATGAACAAAAGGAAAATTCCAGATGGCTCTGATATAATTATTCTTAGACCTTGCTCCAGTACGCCATCCCTTCTTTCCAGTTCCACAGCCTTAGTCTCTACCAGACTGGCCCCCACCCCCACCCCATAGCTCCCAACCACCCAATCCCATTTTTCCTCCCTCATCCCTGGGCTCTGGTTCCCTAAAACTCAAAGATCTGGGGGCTTGGGGGAGGAATCAGTTGGGAAAGGCCTTGAGACCTGATTGCTACATGAGACAATCAATACTGAGCAGGAGGGTGATAATTGCCTGTGCCAGTGAAAACCAAAGTTCAGAGCATTTTTCTTTTTGTAGAACTACAACTTAAGAGGCAGTACAGTCATCAAGAGTCTCAGTTTGAATCTCTCTCTATTACTCACCAGTTGTGTGACCTTGAGCCAGTTACCTTGCTTCTCTGTGTCTCAGTTTCCTCATCTGCAAAATGGGAGTAACGATAGTACCTACTCATAGAGTTGCTGTGAGGATTAAATAAGCTCATAGATAAACAGGACCTGGCACACAGTAAGCAATATATGAATATTTGTTATTGCTCCATTTTACTAGAACTGAACAGATCTCAGAGATCTCTTCTAATCTTGTTTTGCAGGTGAGGAAACTGAGGCCTCAGAGAGGGCAAGTCACTTACCCAGAGTCACACAGTGGGTTAGAGGCAGAACCAAAATTAGCTCCTTAAAATCACAGATCTCAAGAGGTGCTAGAAGAGACCTCAAAAGATCATCTAGTGGGCTTTGCCCTCAGACAAGCAAGATAGTGTGAGCCACATTTTGCAGATAAAGCAGTTGAGGGCCAGAGGGGATAAGAGACATTCTCTTGAAGCTCGGTTCTTTTGCTGTCTTGGCACATGGTGCTGTCTTGGCACATGGTACTTGTCCCTCCACTCAAGGATACACAACCCAGGGTGCAGCATGTGAATCACCTTCCATAAGTAATCATGCAGTGTCCAGCAGTGTCAGAGACCCACAAGCAGAATAAGCCTAGTAAAAAGTGTCTCCTGGGCCACCAATGACTTCTAGGCCACTGCTGGGTAAGACTGAGTTAGATATAAAGAAATGATTCTCCTCCCAGCTCATGCTCTCTCACCTCTGTCCCCAGGGTCAGAGCCTTCCACACCTCAGCTCTCTGCCCCTTAGACACCGCTGTGTACCATGCCTGCCTCAGCCAGGACTCAGCCCCTTCCCTGCCTCTCCTTCTTGTCTCTCAGGCACCCATCTCTTCCACGTCTGGGTCTTGGATCCCCCCTGCCCCAGGTCTGGTTTGAGCAGAACCTTGCTAGAAGGTTTATTCTCCCCCTGCTTAAGTCCAGTTGAGGGACTGACAGGAGCCTGGGCCTGAGTGCAGAGGGTGAGGTGCAGGTCTCTGAGGGTGCCTGGGAGAATCCTTGTACCTTCCTTAAGCCCAAAGGGATGGGTTGCATAAGGGGGGTTAGTACAGAACATGGTAAGTGACTCAACCTCCGGATTTCCTCCTCTCAGCTCAAGACCACTGCCCCTTGACTTATCTTCAAAGTTTGGGTGGTGGAACCTGGGTTGCTTCAGCATCAGCCCCAAGCTTCTTTCCCACACCTCTGAACTGTGTCTTCCCCAGTTCCCCCTCCCCTGCCAGCTCCTTGGGGCTGGTGCCTGGCAGAGGCTTTCTGATGAGCACTCGGTCTGGAGAAGAGTCTCTCCCCTCCTTCACTGTGTTTCCCCACCTGAGAGAAGAGGACAGCAGTTCCCAGCATAAGGCACAACAGCCAGCACATCCCAGTCCTTTTCTCCAGGTCATCACCTCCCAGGGACATGGCAGGTAGCCCAAAGTTGCACCTTCTGAATGTGTGCTTTTAACAGAATCTGAATTGGTTTGGGCCAAAGTAACTTAGTCAAGAATTTTTGAGCATCTTTTATGTGCCAGGCCCTAGCTAGGTACTGGGAATACTGTGGTGAACAAGACAAACCCAGTTCTTACCTGAAGAAGTAGGAAGAAAACGCCAATAAATAAGTGTGCTGGAGGTGTTCCATTTGCCTCTCCAGATCTCCTCCCTACTCTTTATCACCTTACTCTGTCCCCAGAAGGCTGCCCACATCAACAGGCTTCCAACAGACGGGGGACCCCAGCAGGAGGGGAAGGACCTTAGGTATCTCTCCCCACTCTGCCCAGACAGGCCCCTCTCCACACAGCTTCCTCCAAGGGACCCCGGCCTTCACAGCCTGTGGGTGGCAGCGGCTCCCCTGCCGTGGCTAGCTCAGGGTGCTTCCCCACACCCTGTTGCTGTCCCTGAACCCTGTGCATGCCTTTGTAAAGTACCTTCATTACCTTCTCTTCATTACCCCACTTGAATATGCCCACTGGAAAAACAAACAGGCAGGGAGGCTATTTTAGCTGGGTTGATCAAGGAAGGCCTCTCTAAGGAGATGGCATTCAAGTTGAAACCTAGAAAATGAGGAGGAAGATGTGCAGAATTGGGGAAAAAGGTGAGCAGATGGCAGAGCAAATAAAGGTGATGTCCTGAGGTGTCGGAAGATCAAAAAAAAAAAAGAAAGGAAGACAAGTGTAGCTGGCTGAATGGAAAGGAGAAAGGGAATGTATAAGAAAAACATCCTCCTTCACTCCTGAATAGAGTCGCAAAGGACCCTTTTCATTCCCTCAGCCTCTCTTTGCCCTTGGGGTCTGCTTCCCTCCAAGTTCAACACACACCAATCCCCTCCTCTCACCTTCCAGCAGCAGTTGCTGCAGAAAGAGGGGGCTGGGGAAGGGCAGTTATTCAACCCTGCCTGGGGAATGGCACCAGGGCGGGGGTCCCCTGGACATCAGCAAATCAAGATTCCCAACAACAAACCCATGCATTCCTAGAACCACACACCCATGCATTCCCATTGCTTTAGAATTCACAGCACAAGGTCAACTTTTCCTTCCTGAGCAGAACTGGGGACGAGGACGAGAGACCTGAGGTGAGAGGATGTCCAGGTCACAGGGAAGCTGCGGAGGAGAAGGAAGGCTGTGGGGAGAGACCGCGGAGAGGGCGGAAGCTGCCCAAGGTGAGCCTGCCAAGGTCAGTCGGTGGTGGCGGCAGCTTGTGAAAGCTGCTCCCCCTGCTCAGTGCACACCTCCCCACCCCCCAACCCCCTGGATTGCCACATGCCTGGGCCCCCAGGGCCCCCATCCCAGTGTTGCAAGATCCCGGTTGGGGTTGTGGGGGTGGAAAGGGGCCTCCTCACCTCCACCCCCTGCCCTGCCCCACACCAGTGAGGGGGCTATGGGATGCAGGGTGCCGTATAGGAGATGCTGAGGCAACAATCGCCAGGGCTGGCAGAGGGCCTGTGCACCTCCTCATGCACAGACCAGTCACTTCCCAGTGTCCTCACAGCCCCCAGCAGGCAGACCTCCCAGGACTGCTAGAAAGTGGGAGTGGTCCAACCTGGTTGGCAGTTGCTCCTACATGCAGGCCTGGCCTGGCCTCAGAAAAATCTCAGAGGCACAGGAGAAACACCTGGAGGTTACCCCATGGGGAGGGAGTGGAGAATTTCAGAGGAAAATGGCTGCAACTGGCGATCAATTCTGCCTTCGGGGAACAGCAGAAGGGTTCTAGCACCTGGGAAAGGGAAGGCTTCCTACTAGGAAGAGACCTGACCCACTGCAGAGCTCTAGCCTCCCTTTTCTTTTCCTGCCTTCTCATTTAGAAAAAAACAGCTCTGAGGTAGGTAGAGGCAAACTGTACATAGAATGATCCACCACCACCACCCCACATCCCACAAGCTAAGTTTCACCCTGAAGCCCCAAACTGTCCAAACCCCTGTTGCTCCTCACACCTAGCACTGTCACCCCTGGCCAGGCCATCCAACCCTGCTGCAATCGGGACGGTTTGCAAAACGCCCACTAGCTCCCGCTTTGTCACCATCTGAGGTTAGGACTGTACTAGGGAGATAAGCCCAGGCCCCACCCGCCAGTCCTGAGCTAGACTGCTGGCCTGCTGCAATCGGGACGGTTTGCAAAACCCCTGCTGGCTCCAGCTCTGTCACCATCTGAGGTTAGGGCTGTGCCCTGGAGATAAAGTCTAGCCCCGCCCACCGGCCCTGCCTTCAAACCTCACAAGCAGCATGGCCCCAAGAGACAGAGGTCACGAGGGAGCCCACGCAGAGTCTGGAAGCTTTACTCAGGCCCAGCGCGAAGACCCCTTCTTCCCGGCCCTCTCCTCACTCTTCTCCCCTCCACCTCTAGCCTCATCTTTGCACACTGTCCTCACCCCCAACCTCTCCCCTCACCCTCCATCCACTCTTCTCACCTTCCATATTCTATCCTCACCTTTCCTCTTCCTTCACCACCTTCCTGCCTTCTCACCACATTCATTCATTCGTTCATCTGCTAAAACAAACAAACAAACAAACAAAAGCCTCATTAAACACTTACTCTGGGCCAGGCACTTTGATTGTTATAGTAGCTACTGGAGGACAGTCACTGCCCTTGTCTGATTCACAGATTAGGGAGGGGGATAGACAAACAACATACTACAAAATAAATATATAATTTAAATTGTGAGCAGTGCCATGTGACAAAAGTAAAGGGGTGACTGGTGACAGATATTAACAAGTACGCCTGCTTTAAATTTGGAGGTCAGGAAAGTCTTCTTTGAGGAAGTAAACATATAAGCATGTGCATAGGAGTTAGTCTGGCAAAAGGCAGGAGTTCCCATGAGAGAAGTGTATGCCAAGGCCCTGAAGTAGGTCCTTTCCATTTACTGACTGAAGGAGGGGGAGGGAGCAGATTAGCCACTAATGGGGCCATAAGAGGAGAGGAGGACAGAAAGACACTGGGATAAAGTCAGAGAGGAGGCTGAGGTCAGATCTCCCTCAGATGGGATTCAGAGCATCAGGAAGAGGACTGACCTCTCAAAGGAAGAGGACCTTTCCTCTCTTTTAGAAGAAAGGGAAGAGATGGCAGCAGATACAAATAGGTTGGTAGCAGGCTGAGGTGTTCCTGTCTCATGGTTTCTATTTCAACATGAAAGAAGACACAACTAAAAGTGAGCAGGAGGGGAGGCTGAAGACTTGCAGGTGTAAAATCCTAGTTGCTGAAAGTGGAAGAAGGAGCTAATTGCTAAGATTTCTGACTTGTGAGCACCCAATTGAGTTGGTGATCATTTTAGAGTGACAACAGTCTGTCCTTTGGGATGAGTTCCTTCTGTTGTTCTTAGTTGGTTGGGGGCAAGTATAGAGAAGACAATGTTGGGCTCAGCTAGATTTGGGGCTTAACCTGGGAGGTGGGATGGAAAGAACACACAGGCAAGGGAGTTGAAAGCATTTACAAAGGGGGGATTGTAGTGGTAAGCCTGGAACCTAAGTTGGATCAGGAGAGACATAAAGGCAGGAAGGGGGCTGATAGCAAAAGTGGAAGGGTCAGTCAGTCCTTGGTGAGCTTGAAGAACAGCTGCTGTGAGCCCACTGGAGCAAACAAACCATAAGGAAAGGCTTATTAGAGAGTGTGAGGTTCGATTCAGTCATTTCATAGGTGCTTCAGTTTCTGGTATGATAAGGCTCAGGTATGATTTGAGAGGAGGTGGAATGGAGAAGAAGAATGAGAGGATGGAGGAACTGGGAGTTGGGCATGTTGGGTGAGCACCCATATGGATGATGACTCCCCTGGGATTGCTGCCATCCTTACTTCCATCCCTTCTCCATATCCACATCCTCTCTTTCACCTCCAGCCCTTTCCTCATCAATATCTGCTCTCTCCTTATCCCTACATAATTTCCCTACCTCCACACCCTCCTTGTCACCTTCAGCCCTAGCCTATTATCCGTTCTTTTATGTAACCCCATCTTCTCTTATCATCTTCATCCTCCCTCCTTATCCCCATTCTCTCTCATGCCTCCACCTTTTTGCTTCATCCTCATCTTCTCATCTCCGTTCCTCTCATCAAAATTTTATTTCCTCTCCCCCATCCCATGCATAATGAGTTAAAGCCTGTGCTCTGGAGCCTGACTACTTGGATTCAAATCCCACACTGCCATTTAGGCAAGTTGCCTAATTTTGCTGTGCCTCAGTTGTAAAATTGTTACATTAGTAATAATAATAATACCTCTCTTGTCAAGTTGCTGAAAGGACTACATGGGTATAAAATGCTTGGATGGCCACAAAACAAGTGCTCAATAAAATGATTATTCTTCTCATCCTCTCTCCTTACTCCTTTTTTTCTCACCTTCATCTTCTCACCTCCATTCTCTCTCTATACCTACTGCATCCCTCTTCAGAGATGCAGAGATGAATAAGACTCAGTCCCTGCCCACAATCAAGTGGGGGAAACAAACACAAAAATAAATCCCAGGATAATTTTATTACTTCAAAGAAAGAATAAAGGGTGTGCAACTAACATTGCCTGGGAGAAAAGTCTCACCAAGCAGATAACCTCTCTTCTGGATCTTGAAAGATGAAGAAGAATTTACCAGACAAAGGAGGGAAAGAGGTGTTCTAGCAGAAGAAACACAAGGTGTTTACATGCACACATAATGAAATGAAGTTCAGCCCCATCTCGACCTGGGCACGCCCTATGAGTATGGCCACAAGGGGGCAGGAAAGCTTCAGGAGCTACTGCAAACTGAGGCCAGAAAACCTGACCAGAGCCAAGCAGACCTTGAAGTCATCACACAAACTCTAAGAGTTTTTCCCCAGACTGGGTCAGCCCAGTCATTGAGGAAAAAAAAAAAAAAAGACTCCAGACCCTTGGAGAAAAAGACTAGATTTCTCTTAGAGAAAGAACAAGAGTCCTCTAAAGGTTTGTACACATGCTGATTTAAAAAAAGAACAGTTCTCCACCAAGTTTAAAGTTTATGTATAATATGTACTTCCCTTGACTTAGTATTTACCATGAGCTGGCAACTATTATTAGCACTTTAAAAATATTCACTTACTCCTCCTAACAACCTTATCAGGCAAGTACAATTATCATCTCTGTTTTGCAGGTGGAAAACTGAGGCACTTGGTCAGTTACATGGCTAGAAAGTGACAGAGTCAGTTTGGACCGAGTTTGGGTGCTCCATTGTAAGCAATAGTTCCTGCCTTAGCTCTGGTACTTAAGACTATAAAATCCAGCCTCGCTAGGAAGTCAGCAGCCCTTCTCTAAACACCAAAGGTTTCTATCACTAATTAGCTATGTTTGCCTTCCTGACCTCCTTCTTCAAAAGTTAAATAATGGGTTTAGGTTTTGTTCTAACCATGCCAAGTGCTATGGATACAAAGACAGACAGGAAGCAGGCCCACCTTCAAGGGGTTCAGGATGTAGAGGGAGAGCTACTAAACTGACTATTATAATAGAGGATAACAAGTGTTCTGTTAGGAGCTGAAGAAGCCCCTCCAGTGAAGTGGTCCCCCTCCCCCTCTGGCAGGTGTGGAATTTGGGCAGGAGATGTTAATAAAAGTCTCCCCAGAGTAATTACAGGAAAGGTAGGGTTTGGCCAGGCAGACTGGAGGAGGGATATTCAGGAAGGGAAACAGGATATGAAAGCACAGCATGTGCCAAGAAAACAAAGAGAGTTCCAAGAGTTCCGTAGGAACATCTTTGGACATCTGTTGACTTCCATTTCAAGAGTATACTTTTCCTCCCCAGCATGCCTATAAGCTCTTCTGTGAGACCCTGCAGACTTAACACAACAGCCTCCCATAGGAGGTGTCAACCAATTGACATATATTTGTTGAGCACCTGCGAAGTGTTCTGGAGAAGATGCCTCAAAGTCTTACAGTTTAGTTAGAATCCACCCAGGGACTGTGGAGTGCAAAAGTCTTGTTAGCCCATCTTGGACGGATGAGGTAGGCAGTCATCTTTGAAGCAAAGAATGCCCTTCAACACACACACATTATGTTGACACCAATTTTTTAGTTCTTGGAAGCTCCCAAGTTTCGCCACTCAAAAAGCCTGGGAGGGGAGTGGATGCAGCTCAAGAGGTGAGTGCCTGCAGGTTCGGTCCCTGGTACCTCCTAAAAACAAAACAAAAGCAAACAACAAGCAAACAAATCAGGGGAGCTGATGTGGCTCAGTGGTTGAGGGCCAGCTTCCCACATGGGAGATCCCAGGTTCAATCCCCGGCCCTGGTACCTAAAAAAATAAAATAAAATAAAAATGTCAGGGGAATTAGAGTGAGGGATAGAAGAGGATGAAGAAAGGTTTCCATCCTGGATGAGGCAGGCTTCTTTGGAAAGGTCATTTGAGACCTCAAGAATAGCATTTCTCCTCCCCCAGCCTTCTACCTCTGACACCCTTGCATTTCACATCCGACCTCCTGGTAGGGAACTGTAGATTTAGTCAACAATACTCAAACCTTGAAAAAAACAAGTAAGAGTGGTAGAGGGGATATGGGGGGAGAGAGAGAGAGAGAGAGAGAGAGACCAGAAATAAGTGAGCCAGGAAAGAAGAGAGCAGAAGACAGGCTGCGACGCAGGTTGGGGAGAGATACTGAGGGAGATGTGGCTACTGCTGCTCCTCCTGGGGGATGCCACGAGCAAATGTCTACACGATGAGACACAGAAGTCTACGCACCTTCTCAGGCCTGCTTTACCCCAACTTCCCTCCAACTTCCGCTCTTCCTTCCTCACCCTCCCTGACTCCCGTGATCCTCAACCCCTCCGAATCCAAACCTGTTACATAGGAGACCCTGGATCAGATGGAGTGTGGGATCCTAAGGGAGATGGGATGAGATGGGGATCCTGGGCAGTGACTGCAGTAAGAGAGGCCACTCAGCGAATCAAGGGTGTTCTATCAGGTGAGTGAGAGAACAGAACTGGTCAGGGAGGGCTGAGGAGCGGAGAAGACCAGAGGAGGAAGACCAATACAGAAAATAAAATGCAACTCTATGATGCTGAGGTTAACTAACCTCTTGACTTGTTAAGTCCCTCCAGTGCAAGGACCCCTGCTTCTGAGTCGAGACCCTGCACAGTACTGCCATGCTGTCTGGGGAGACCCAGAGACCCCAAACTACCACAGGTGAGTTCAAGTCATTAAGAATATTTTCAGGGAGCGGATGTGGCTCAAGCAATTTAGCACCTGCTTCCCACATGGGAAGTCCCAGGTTCTGTCCTTGGTGCCTCCTAAAAACAAACAACAAGCAAACAAATGAAAAAGTCAACCCAAGGGAGCCCATGTGGCTCAGTGATTGAGCGCTGGCTTCCCACATACCAGGTCCCGGTTCAATCCCTGGCCCCGGTACCTAAAAAAAAAAAAAATGTATTCAATACCTCTTTGTTGATTCCCAGAAATGTCTCCAGCTCTCCTACAGATATTCATTCTTGGCAGGTGCAGCCGCTTGAACCCAGGGTATAATGGAGAGAGTTGCCTGGGAGTGAAGGTAAGAATTTTTCAGACTTGGGGAGCTGAAGATTTCTAGCCTGCTTACACCTCTCTAAGACCACCAGCATCAGAATTACTTCATGTGCTTCTTATTTTTTTAGGTACCAGGGCTGGAGATTGAACCCGGGACCTCCCATGCGGGACGCAGGCGCTCAACAGCTTGAGCCACATCCACTCCCTCATGTGCTTCTTTTTTTGTTGTTTGTTTTTTGAGGTTTTTTTTTCTCTCTCTCTCTCTTCTCATGTGCTTCTTAACAATGCAGATTCCTAAACTCCTCTTCCCTGAATTTATTAGAGACTCAGGGGCTGGGATTTGGGAATGTATTCTAACCACTGCTTAGATGACACTAAAGGAGACTAAAGAGAGACTCACTGCCCCCCTACTCCTAGTACCCAGTTTCCTCCTGTCCTATCTCCTAGCCCATCTGCTAAGCGAGGTGCTACATTTCTCTGCCAGATTCCTGATGCCCATCTCCATGGTTATGCCTTGTGGCCGGAGCAAGGTCCTCCACAACTGGTCCAGCCAGATGGGCCTGGGGTCCAAAATGCTGATTTTCTCTTGTATGTGAGGGTTGCCCACACTTCCAAGTGCCACCAAGAGGTGAGGTTCAAATCAAATCCCTTTTCCCTGCACTGCTTCTCGTAATCCTAAATCTCATGGGGGGAGGAGAGGCTAGAAAGCACAAAAGGACAGTTTTTATTAAATTGCGCTTATTTAGGATGACTTGGGGTATGCTGATGAAGTTCGGGTAAGGAAAAAAAAAAAAAAGCTAGCCCTTGGTAGTACCACACCTGCAGAGCTTTGCACAACCCCCCAGTCCTCCATTTTCACTATGATCTCTTCTCTCCGTGTTACCCTGCTTCCCTCCTCTCCACTCCCTATCTTGTCACGGCCGACACGCAGCCCTCTATCATAGCCTATGCTGCCTGCTGCCAGCTGGACTCAGAAGACAGGCCCCTTGCTGGTACCATTGTCTACTGTGTCCAACATCTTACCAGCCCCAGCCTCAGCCAGAGTGACATTGTCATGGTGACTGCTACATGATGAATTGGGAAAAGCAAACAGGTGGGGAGGGGGAGGGGGGGAGGTAGGTCACCCAGCTTCCCATGAAATGGAATAGAAGGTGCCTCAAGCTCTCAGAAGAGCTGGTTGGGCCGAGGGGCTATAGAGTGGCTATAGACTAGCTGGGCAATCCTGCCATAAATTCAGCCCTCCTCACTCCGCAGTTGCTTGTCTTTAGGCCACACTACATGAATTGCTCCATACCCTGGGATTCTCCGGACAGCTCTTCAAGAAGTGGCGGGATTGCCCCTCAGGACCCAGCGGTAAATGAGAGGAATGAGGGAGAGGCCTTCCCACAACATGTCAGCAGGAATCACTATCTCATGACCTCCATCCTTGCAATTCTACCTCACCCTTGCTAAGTTTCCCTCTCTTCATAATGCCTTCTCTCATTTCTGTCCTCAGTTAGAGAGAATTGTTCTACAAGGCAACAAGTGACAAGGCGAGATGAGTGGGGGCAGCTGCTTCTTACCACCCCAACTGTTAGCCACAGCCTGGCCAAACATTTGGGAGTACAAGGGGTTTCCGTGGGCGTTCCCTTGGAAGAAGAGGTGAGCACAAGAAGACACTGAGATGTTGGGAAAAAGAAGGGAATAGCCAGGTAGCAACCAGCTACCTGCCATTTCTTCCAGGAGGGCTTTTTGTCCTCACACTGGGAGGCCCGACTACTCCAGGGCTCTATAATGACTGCTATCTTCGATGGTGCCCAACGCACTCGACTCGACCCAATCACTCTTGCTGCCTTCAAGGACTCAGGCTGGTATCAAGTCAACCACAGCACTGCAGAGGAGTTGTTGTGGGGCCAGGGTAAGACCTAGGGGAATAGAGTTGCAGAGGGGAACTTGTTACCCAAGTCAACTCAGGGGGAAGGGGGAGAGAGGTTGGGAGGGATTATCTGCTTGGGCCACTAAGGTGTAATTAAAGCTGTAAACATAGCTGTTGATGAGGGATGTTCAAGATTTCATTTGCTTTGAGGGCTCTAACTCTCTTCCTATCACTCAAGCAGGATCTGGCCTGGAATTTGGGCTTGTGGCCACATGTGGGACTGATTCCTCAGACTTCTTCTGTACTGGCAGGTGTGTGCACTGAGGGGTTGGGGGACTGTCCAGCTATCAGGCATCCTAGTGTCACTCTACCATCTCTTCCAAACAGTGGGCTGGGCTGTCACTACCTGCACCTGGACAAAGGACGCTGCTCCTCAGACCCCTTGCTGGAAGGCTGCCGCATGTACAAGCCCTTAGTCAATGGAGTGAGTGAACTACAGAGCAGAGAATGAAACTGAGTGGGCCTGGAGAGGCATCAATTTCAAAGTCATCTAGACAAACACTATACTCTTATCTTTTGCCTGCCCTTCAGAGTGAATGCTGGAAGAAGGAAAATGGATTCCCATCTGGGGCTGAAAATCCCTACGGAGAGATCTACCATTCCCAGAGTCGTTGCTTCCTTGCCAACCTTACTTCACGACCGCTCCCTGGGAACAAGACCAGCCATCTCTCTCAGAACCCACTCTTCAAGGAAGAAGAGCTCACTGGTCGCTGCTACTTACACCAATGCACAGAGAGGGGAACATACAAGGTGCTGGTGAAGGGATCACCCTGGGTTTCATGTCTGCCAGGAAAGGCTATTCAGGTGGGTATTGTAAGTGGGGAGAGCTGTGGTACATTGGCAAAAAGTTTGTGGAGATGCTTGTATAGCAGTACTGTCAACCTGTTTTTGTTTTTTTTTAATTCCCCCCCCCCCCGCCTTTGAGGCTTGTGCTATGTCCATTTGCTTTGCGTTTTTCTGTGTCTACTTGTCTCCCTTTGTTACGTCATCTTGCTGCATGAGCTCACCGTGCCATGCAGACCCACTTGCCTTCACCAGGAGGCCCCAGGAATCGAACCCGGGGCCTCTCATGTGGTAAACGGGAGCCCAACCAATTGAGCCACAGCCACTTCCCAGTTAACCTGTTTTGATATTCAGTCATATTTTACAAAGTATCTTCTGAGTCTATGACTCTGATCCAGAGTATATTTTCCTTAGGAGGGCTTGAGCAGGTAATTGAAGGATGCTTGAACTAAACTCTGCTACCTATTTGTGTGCAGATACCTGGGTACTATGGTCTTCTCTTCTGTCCCTGGGGTCGGCTATGTCAAACTAACGAAGGTGCCAATGATGTTACTTCCCCACCTGTGAGTCTTTCCACCCAAGACCTGCTATTCCAGCTGTCTTTAGGATTAGCTGTGCCTCAAGGGTACACCTTGGGGAAGGAACAGAGAGAAGACCTGACTGAAGCAGTACTGCAGGCTCTGGGGAGCAGAGCAGGCACTGGCAGGTAAAGGGATGGTTCCGGCTAAGTATTTATACAATGAACCAGAGAGAATGCTTAAGCCCTTTGCTTCATAACTCTCCTCTGAAGAGATTTTGTTCATCCCACCCCTGAGCCTGCACTTGTTTCATAAGCTACAATCTTCCAGGGACTATACCTCTACTAAGAGATCCACATGTCCATTTAGGTGCTATTTCCACAGCCCATCGATTACTGCCAATCTGGTGTTCACTGTGCATATATGGAAGTCTCCTGGCTGCCAAGGGCCTTCGGTTAGTATGCTGCACAATGCCTTGACCCTGACTCTCCAGGAGAAGCCCATAGAAGTGTATTATGGAGGAGCCCGCTTTACTGCAGAATACAGCAAGTAAGATACTACCCTAACTGGTTTTCCTTCAAATCCCTGGAGTCCAGGTATTTGAAATTGCACTCAGTAAGCACTCATTCATGTGTACATTTCCTTAGACAGGATTAGGTAATTTCAGAAAACCACCAAGATACCTAACACAATCACCTTGGGCCCATCACTGTTTGACAGCCTCCTCATCCTCACCCCGATGGAGTTCCCTTATCTCTAGGATGTAGGGATCCAAGACACCCCTTTTCTTTCTTAAGCACTACCCAGACATCAAGTCTAAATACCTAGGCCCCCTAGTCTGACTCTTCCATTAAGCTACTTCCCTCACTGCCAAGTTAGGGCTCCTTCTCACAATTTTAAGTTGCTATAAGACTTGGATTTTGGTCTTGTTCCTACTTTCAGATTCTATATTCCCTGATTTCCTGTTTAGCTGAATGCTTGAATGAAGCAGGGTTTCTTGAGTTCTATGTATTGTAATAAAAGTAAAGCCATTCACGTCCTAAGCCTAGGCACTATTCCAGGTCAAGTAATACCTTTTATCTTTCTAGGTTGCTGGCTACCCCGGACCCTACACCCTCCAGGTTGCATCTAGGTCTGTCCACGGGACTCTGTCTAATGCTGCTTATCCTAGTGTGTGCACTGGGAACCATGGCCTATCAGAAACGAGCTACTCTTCAGGTGGGACCATCTCTCCCTTACCATTCACAAGTGCACTGGGGCACAAGCGGCTCAGCTGGTGCAATAAGGGAGGTGTGATGTTACCCAGAACAGGACAGGGTGAGGGCAGAGGATTATTTCTTAGGAGACAACTGATTGGGAAGTCTACCTAACGCCTACACTATTAAGTTCTACTTTCCTCCAAATGCCTCTTTCCAGAATATCAGCTTTCTACTAGCCTTGTAAGAAAAAAAAGACAGAGACTTAAGGATCTGAAAATCTGTATTTTATTTTGGTACAAAAAAAATAAACCCTCAATCCATAAAGAGTGTTCAATTTATTGCAGAGCAAAGTAAGATTATAGGAACACCTGCTACCAAGTATATCACCTTATGCTTTAGGAAAAAAGTCATTGCTATTTAGACTCAAACAATCGTCAGTGGAGAAGGGAATAACTAATTATCTCACTCTCCTGATTTTCCACAATTTTACTAAATCATCACTGGGAAAGCTAGAGTTTGGGATGTCACATAGTGATGCCAGAATCTGGTAAGGGTGGTGAAACCAGCCTTCTGAATCCAGCTAAACTATAAAAGCATGACATTTTATTACCCTTACTCTCTCGTTTCTGGGATAGGAGGGTTCTACTTTACACTGCCCCCCACCCCCCACAGGCCAACAGCAGGCCAAAATTGGTGTTACAATGCTTTGGTTTCTTTTGGTTAGTGTTGCAACAGAAGCCATCAAATTCTTGGGTGTTTGACATCTCTTGGAAAGAAGCAAGCTAAGAGGCACACTGATGATCTGGATTTTCTCAGGTGAAAAACATGTACAATAGTTCAGTTGATATGCTATTAATGTTAAAACAACCATGCTTGTGCTGGTCAGCGAGTTCAGTCAGATGATGAGTTCAGTCAGATAACTAGGTTACCATCTCCAGATCTTTAAGTGACACACCTGAATTGAGTTCTCACTGTAAGGTCATGGCCTCAACTCCATCAGCTGTGGTTGTCTTCTCTTTGATTTTAATGCCTATTAGTCCTTACCAGCTGTAGCAGCTACTGCTTGGTAAAACTTTGCCACGAATTCTGGTTCACTGACTTCCAGCTGCCTGACAAATTCATTGCGCTCTTGCTCAGCCCAACCTCGAAACCACTGATCCCAAAGACGTAGCTGGCACTCAAAGATACAAGGTGGTCGGTTTGCCCCAGACACACTAAGTTGCTCCAGATCATCCAGCAGTGGCTGTAATTTTCCTGGCACTGCCTTAGCTACCAGGTCCTTTAGGAAACGTTCACGCTGGGGACCTGACCAACTGGCAAACCAGTGCAGAATACACTTCATCTCCTGGGAAGTGATGTAAGACATTGGGGGAAGGGAAGTGTTAGTAATATTGTCTGGTACTGAGGGTAAGGGAGAAGGGAAGGATAGTGGCAGTGAA
>JAQZBX010011948.1:0-41937 GCA_029593785.1 Cabassous unicinctus
TTTAAAGCATTTCAAGCAAAAGTGCATTATTAAGTACTTTGGAAAAGGGACAGTTACCTTGACAATGAAATGTGAGCGGAATAGCCACCCAATGGGATCAGATTCTCCTAGTGTGACTCGAACTATCCAAAACATCTGACAGAGTAGAAAATATATAAATTGTAAACATTCTAGTTACAGAAGCAAGACCACTGGACATAGTTTGGAACAAGAAATTACCTATGTATCATGTGCTTCCCTGGTCTTTGAAATATAGTAGCCATCCAGCAGTCACCTTTTGCTCCATGTATCCTGAATGTGCCATGGCTATTTTTCCTTTTTTCCTTCCACCAAGCAGAGGTCCCTGAGAAAGTGATTTTATAGCTGGCAGTTTTACAGATTTAAAAGCAGAGCAGCTGGAGGTCATACGAAATTAAAGTTTGCTCAGCACCGGGGACAACTGTTCAGCCTGCATCAATACAGGTGTCTAAACAGAAGCAGATTCGTTTACTCCTTATTTGGCAAATGAGTAAAAGAGTTTCTTTGTAATATTTTCATGAGGCAAAAAATCACATTTCCTAGGGTCTATGATACTGTTAACAGGTTTTCATTTGTTTTCCTGTTTTCGTCACTTGCATATGTAAATAAAGGGAATTTTTAGAGCATAGGTGTTGTGGGAAATATATACTTCGCTTTATTCTGTAAAACAGCATGCGCTTTCTATTAATAAAGCAGCATACAACTGAGTCTGTGAGTCTTTTATTAATTACATGACTGAAAACGGAGAGGAAAGGGAAAAAGCTTCTGATTTCCCAAGTTAAGGCTAGTTTTAAATAATAATCCTATTTGCTTTAACTTTAGCAATTTAAAATCACGCTTTAAAATATTCAGAAATATATATCTATATGGTAGGCATATAAATGTGTGTGACTATAATTAAGTATATATGTCACACACATAGATATATGAATACATACATATATACATACATTTTGAGTTTGTGGCTTATCTTTGAAGGTACATGAAGGTCAGTATTGGTTTTGACATTGAATATTGCCTCGTTGAGACGAACATGGCACTCCTTTTCCTAATTTTGCAAGACATGGTTTCCATGTCTGTGTAACAGAATACAAAGCAGTTCCTCACCCCACCCCCAACAAACAGAAAACCCAAACTTTGTAAGTTTTCATAGTTTCACCAGAAGTTAGTGCAAAGCATAATAGAGCTGCCAAAATTATACCTGTATAACTGAAATGAAAAAAAATGGGACACTTCATTTTGTCTAGAATTGGGAGTTCACGCCAACTACAGCAGACTCAGCTGATTAGATACTCTGCTTGTGCAACAGTTCTTTTCTCATTGCATTGTCCGCCCCTCCACAGAAGCAGTTTGTAAGCTAAAAGTCCTATAATTTATTGTGCATTATCTAATTTTCTATTCCCAGACAAGAACACAAGTTTTTGAAACAGAATATGCTTCCAATCCTTATTGTTTGTTTGGATGGATGGATGGATGGATGGATGGATGGATGGAGGAGTAAGTGAGTGGACATGTTCTACAAAGGCCACCACATATTCTTCCATCTTGTCAGTTTTGTTAGGAAGTTCATAGGCAGTGGGCTCAAAGAAAAAGAGTACCTTTATGTAATAGAAGGGCAGACTCGCTCACAACCACATTTCAGCTTCTGTAGAGTCAATTTGGTATAAATCATTTCACTACCAGTCTGCATTTCCTCTGAATTGCTAAGTGCCACCCACTCTACTGATTTAGAACAGTTTCCCTATACATGAGATCGGCATATGCAAATTGAAATATCGATGACTACAGCGACATATGGCTTAATCTTTGCTTTAAATGAGCTCACATCAGGCGTGAAAATATTTAATTGGAGATAGAATGCATCCTGACAGCCTGAACTTTAGTTTTTGTGCCCCTCCTCCTGATAGCAGTTATTGGTTTCCTTAGTTTAATCAGAGACACACTAAAATGTGTTTGTTTTACACCCGCATTGCAGCCAACTTTCTATTCTGAGACTGATGCCCCATTCTGTCCACCTGTTACCAGGTAAGTGCATCCAGGCATCTTCTTGAGCTTTTTGAGAAGCCCTCTCAGGTATAGAGAAGATAAAAGGAGCTATTAAAATATACATGCTAGAAATCCATTCCTCTCCTCTCCAGAAGAGAATATATTTTGAATTTTTCTATCTCTTCTTTTACAATGGTGACCCCTCTTCTCTAACTCCCTTTTACTCATGTTCTGAAAATCTTTTTTCAAGAGGTGAATAAATGAATGCCTTTTCTGTTTTTCTAGTTCACAGTCTTTTTCTTATACCCATTCTTTAGATCAATTTATTTTTTCCTTCAAGAGTTTTCATTAACATCATCACTACTCTCATTTCTGTAGTTAATATTTTCAGTGACTAAAATAAAATAATATACAAAGGCACTGCAATACTTGGTATATTGCTTGCTTTGCAGGCTTTATTATTCTCCAATGTTTGAGACATAGATTTGAAAGGAGTAAATATCTTTTTTTAATTATTATTTTTTTTTAATGCAAGACTTAGTTTTATGGAACCCTTTACCAGGATTTACAACTTTCCCCCGACATCCTGACATGTTATCTTGAGTCATGGGTATTTCTTATTTCCCCCAACTAGGTATAAAGCAAATTGATTAGAAGCATTGTAATTGCTGCTCTGTCACTCTTGGTTGTGTCTAATAACATTTAACCATAAAAACATATTTTTGCTATGTGAGAAGAAAATTGTTCTGGGCCTAACCAAATATACATTGTTGAAATAATCATGTAGTCTGAATTGTTCTTTTTTTTTTACTTTCATTTATTCCTTTTCAAATGCCCTTCCTTTCTTATGTAGATCAAAGTTTCTGATCTATTTCATTTTCCTTCTTTCTTTTAACATTTCTTGTAATGTAGGCCTACTGGTCACACATTCCCTCAATTTGTTTGTCTGAGAAAGTGTTTATTTATCCTTCACATGTGAAGGATAACTTCAGTGGATACAGAAATCTAGGTTGGTGGCTTATTTGTGTGTTTGTTTCTGATTTTAATTTTTTTCTCTCTCAACATTTTAAATATTTCATTCCTCTCTCTTCTTGCTTGCATGGGTTCTAAAAAAAAAAATTCTGATATAATTCTTATCCACGTTCATTTATAGACAAGGTGCCCCACCCCATATCCAGCTCTTTCAAGGTTTTCTCTTTTTGTTGTTTTTCTGCAGATTGAATGTGATATACTTAGGTTTAGTGGTTTGTTTGTTTTTGTTTTTGTACTTTTGTTGCTTGGGGTGTTCTCTGAGATTCCTATATCTGTGATTTGTTGTCTGTCATTAATTTTGAAGTATTCTCAACCGTATATATTCCAAATATTTCTTCTGTTTCTTCCTCTCTTCTGGTTTTCCCATAATGCATGTTACACCATTAGTAATTTTCCCCCAGTCCTTGGATATTCTATTCAATTTTTTTTTCAATCTTTCTTTTTGTTTTACTTTTCAGTTTGCAAAGTCTCCATTGACCTGTCTTTAAACTTCCTGATTTTTTTCTCTACTTTGTCCAGACCACTGAAGTGCGTATCAAAGATATTCTTCTTTTCTATTACAATGTTTTTCATTTCTGGCATTTCCTTTTGATTCTTTTTTTTAATTAAAAATGTGTATTTTACAATAAAAATTCAAAGTAAAATTTTATAAAATTCTTTTGATTCTTTCTTAAATTCTGCAGAGATACGTTCCACTACTCATCTGTTCTTGCATATTGTCCACTTATTTCATTAGAGCCCTTAGCATATAATCATAGTTATTTTAAATTCCCAGACTGAAAATTCCAAAATCTCTGCCACATCTGAGTCTGCTTCTGGTGCTTGGCCCTCTCTTCAGGCTGTGTTGTTTCCTTTTTAGAAGATGGCATCATTTTTTTGTTGCAATCTAGACATGAGGTACCAGGTAAAAGGAGCTGAGATAAATAGGCCTTTAGTGTGAGGTTTTATTTTTATCTGCCTAGGAGTCTGCTTGTGTTCACTGTTTACTGTGGATCTAGATGGAGAAGGCTAATATTTTGCGTGGTCTCCTTTCTGTTGTCATTGTTTTTGTTCCCACCTTTGCACCATTGTCTTTGGGTTTTCTTAGTGACTCTTTAAGAGGGCACAAGTCTAGTTCATTTTTCCAGCTGGAGTCCCCTGATACTGACTCCAGCAGTGGTTTCTGCTCCCAGTAAGCTATCATTCACTGTACCTGCCAATTCCTTCAGTTTTCAGGGCTGTGGTTTGCCCACGATGTCAATTCTCTGATGGATCCAAGAAGAGTTGTTGATATTCTGTTTTGTTTTTTCCTTACTGTGAGGACAAAGTGATGACTTCCAAGCTCTTTATATGTGAGACCAGAAACCAGAACTGATTTGTTCTTTTTTATATATAATTAACATCTTTGTTTTAGAACCAGGTGAAGCTCGCTTGTTAGGATAGAATCTGGACTCTAAGAGTAAGTTATGCAAGTCTGGAGTTAAGGAGAAAAAATGAATGACCCACATGTAAAAGAGCAGAAGCAGATTTATGAATTGAACAAAAGACTTTAACATTTATATATTTAGTTTATAATTATAAAGTCAAGTTACATAATTTATCATACATTTAGAACCAAAGAATATTTAATTTTATTTTTGGCATTTTGAATTTACTTTTTGTGGCATGATTATCTTTAGGTCAAAATGACTCATTTTAATAAAATTTAGTTTATTGCTATATATATATATTTTTAAAGTATATATATTTGAACAACTTTGATAAGAATAAATCCTAGAAGGATAATTATATGGAGAAGATTATGAAAATTTCAATTTATGTTGCTATATAATGATAAATTATTTTTCACCAATTTAGACCTATTTTTAGCAATTTAGCAATTTAGACCTATTTCAATGGTTTATGCTAATAAAACATATGCCCTCTTGTTTAAATTGTATTTATTTGATTTTACATAGCTTTGTTATTTTAGTCAATTTCATTTACCTGTTATTTACATGTTATATTGGTTTATTTCATTCTTCATTTATTTGTCAGTTCATGCCCTTTGTGATGGGCATTTATTCAATATCTTCTACACATGACTGAATTTGAGCAAAAGCCCTAAAATTAAAGACTATATGATTTTTAAAAAATATTGCTATGTCAAACAATGACAACATAAAGAAATTGTATTTGTAGGAAGCATTTTTAAAAAAATTCTATTGAATGAGTATGCTTCTAAATATGGCTTATTTTTAAAATATGCTTAAAAAGGGAATGATGGCTTTCGACTTAGTGTTCCTCAGTTCTTAATAGTTTCACTGCAGGTACATCAACCAGTGATTTTAAAAGTTGGTCCAATGTGTTTAAAATCACCTTATTACAAGGCGTCTCTACCCAAAGTGTGGGGCTAATGCAATTTCAGGTCACAGAGAAGTGGACATCTGAAAATTAATAGATTTTTTTCCCTCTTAACCTAGGTCAGATTCATCCCCAAAGCTCAAGAGGGTGAAAGGCTAATGTTAACTCAATTACTATGTCATGGACTCTCTTGATTTACAGTCTATTAAGATTTGAACATTTCCAGTTACCTTGACACACTTGACATTAACTTATGAGAGCTCTTTGCTTCCCTTTCCCTGCTAAAAGTAGTTGTGTTTATCCTCCAATGAGGTCAAGACTTCAAAATAAGATCCTAACTTTGTTTTATGATTTGAGTCTTTCCTTTTCTCACCAGTGATAAAGCAGATTGTAGAAGAATTCTTAATCTAGGAAAAGGTGGGTTAATTTGTTCAATTTCTAAAGGAATGAATATATAATGACCAAATTCTTGAACAAATAAATTTTAATGTGGATATTTCAGGTGAATTACTCACATAGTTTCCTTTAAGAAGAGTTTCATCAAATTACATTTGGAAACCCAAATATTTCATTAAAAAATAAGCTATACAACTTAATGAATAGTACTTATATCTCTAACAAATATGAAAATTAAGTACACTCATTGAAGTTCTGAATCCTTTTATTTCTTAGCATACTAAAGATTCATAAAAAAGTGGGCACCAAAATTTAATACCAACTTAATAGTGTTGCTGAGTGCATTAAGTGAACCACTGGTTTAATGAAGTGATTGCTACATAGTCAGTATATAACAAATTATGAGCTATCATTAGCAATAATATGAATACTGAAACAAATAGATGTCTCTGAACTTCCTATAGAGATCAAATACTTCTTATGGCTAATGTATTATGCCTTTTATTGTTTAATTACAGATCTACAAATACAATTGTACAGATACAGAAAGTAATGCATGTTTTAAAAATCCTAAGATCTTTCTTTCCTTTTACTGATGTTTCACATTGATGTTTTCAGCTGATAGAGCAGTATTTTAAGCAGTAGAAAAACTGAGTTTAAGACTTAAAATACATGTATCCATAAGATTTAATTACCACGAGATAAGACTTTCAACTCTGTTTCTTTACAGTTTTTAAGAGAATTAAAGAATAATCAATCATTAAATAATCAAAAACACTGTCCATCTAATTCCCTGATTACTCTTTGCATTAAAGTTTAATCTATGACAGCAGATATGCTAGATTTTTTGTTGTCAATTTGCCAACATCCCTGCTGCCTTTGAAGGATAAGAACTGTTTCCAGTCTCCTTGCCTGTAGGATGCTGGCTTGAAAATTACCAATGAGAAGAGTTTATACTAAACTTGCAAGGTGGAAGGGAACCAGAAGCCATTCTCTGGAGGTGACCACAGCCACATTTGCAGGCAGACCAAGAATCACAGAGGTTTCCTCATGTTCATAAGAACCACCCATTTAGGTGGAGATTTGCATTACCAACCCTTGTGACCTTAGATGGCAGTTCTGCCATGACATTTAGTGGTAGCTTTCCGGGCTTTGCTCCTCGGGTCTTTTCAGCAATCATGGAAGCACTAACTAACATCAAAACCTTTATATTTGAAATACAGGGAGTGGCTTCTATATTGCTGATGATGCTCTGAACTGATAAAACGGGCAAATTTTAAGCGCAGCTTTAAAATATCTTTGACTGAGTTTCTGTCGCTTTAAAATAGTTTTGACTGAGTTTTTGTCTGTGTTCACAAATTAATCTGAATAATTTTTACATATTTAGCGGTAAAATATATATTAAAAGTCATGCCAATTCTATTGAATTAGCTTTTAATTAATTGCCTGGACTGTTAATACAACAAACCCAGGTGGTCTGGATTGAATATGTTTCTTTTCAATAACATCTTTTTACATACATATAGAAAACAAAATCATCAGACCCACAAGATTTTATGGGCTACATTTAATATACTTTCAAGAGATGTATACCATGATATTTTAAATGTTTTTTTAAAAAAATAGAAGTCTTCAAATTAATTCACATAAATAAATCTGACAATGTTGAGTTGTGAAGAAAACAACAAAAAACTCATTTTTAAATATAAATGTAAAAAATTCTAAATTTAATACTAACAAACTGAATATTAAAAGTAACACTCTAAATTAGGTATTAATAAATATTAATAAGTAGAATTTATTCCAGGAATGCTAGCATAGTTCAATGTTTATAAAAAATATTGATAACATTCACTGATTATTACGTAGTTAATGAGGGGAAACTATTTCATCATCTTAATGGGTTAAAAACATTTAATTAGATTTAGAAACCATTCCTGATTTAATTTAAAAATATGTTAATCTAGGAGTAAAAGGAAATGCCTTTTAAATGATAAAGAATATTCATCTTAATCAAATATCTACTATTAGATCCAAACATCAGACAGTTTACCATTAGGATATAAGAAAAACATGGATTGCTACTACTACTGTCTTCTTTAGCATAATAGTGAAACTTCTAGAGAATATAATAATAGTACAATGAGACAAATAAGAATTGAAAAGAAGGAAAGAAATTTATCATTATTTGCAAATTATATGATCATCTATCTTGAAAACACCAATAAAAATCAATAAAACACTATAAGAATTAGATATTAGTGTGGTAGCTAGTTGTAACATTTACAAAAAAAATAAACCCTTTTGCTATGCACCATGCAGAATTTAGTAGGCGAAGGAGGGGAAGGGGAACTGGTAGGCAGCGGAGGAGAAAGGCAAAGGAAAGAAGCAAGGCAGAAGAAAGCAAAAGAAAGGAAGAAAGGATGGGAGAGAGAAAGGGAGAAAGAAAATAAGCTATTCACAGTAACAACCCAAAGTATAAAACACCTAGGAATGCTAAAAATGAAAATTATAAATGGCTTCATTAAAGTACAATTATAGTACTAATAAATAAAGCATATTTATTATTATTATAGTTATTATCCTGTATTAATGGAATAACTTGTAACATTGATATAAAGATAGTGGTTGTCAGGGGCTCAGAAGGATGGGGAAGGAATGAATAGGTGGAACACAGGGAATTTTTAGGGCAGTGAAACTTTTCTGTATGATACTGTAATTACAGATACATGACATTATACAAAATTTGTCAAAGCCTATAAAACTAAACAGCACTAAGTGCAAACCATAATGTAAACTATCGAGTATGGTTAGCAGCAATGCTTCAATATTGGTATATCAATTGTAACAAATGTACTACACAATTGTAAGATATTAATAATAGGGGAAACTATGTGTTTGTGTGTGTGTGTGTAGTGGGGTTATATGGGAACTCTGCACTTCCTGTGTAATTTTTCTGCAAATCTAAAACGTCACCAAAAAAAAAAAAAAATTAAAAGCACAATATATTACTCCAGAACACTATAAAAGAGTTGGATAAATAGAATCATCAACCGTACTCTTGTAGTAGAAGATTAAAATAAGAACACATCACTTATTTGCAAATTAACTAATAGATTTAGCACATTTTCACTTTTTTGATGTGAGAAAAGTTAACCAAATGATTTTCAGAAAAGAATGGAAAAATATTGGGCAATGTGCTCCTCTACATATTAAAATGTAAAGATTAATGAATGAGAATAGAAAAAAAATAAATATGAGCAAATTATTAATGTAAAAAATGTGATCACAGATCCCTGGAGGATTGATACATTATTGTATAACCATATTTGGGGACAAATAGTTGTTTGTACCTAAAAAAATTAGATTTCTCTTCACATCATATACCATAACAAATTCCTAATGGAATAAAGACTTAAATATAAAGAATTAAATAAGAAAAGAGTTAGTAGAAAAGTAGGTAAATATCTGTATATTTTAGGTTGGGGAAAATGTTCTTGTGCCTGATATTAAGAGCACCTATTGACAGATTTGTTTGTATGATCTATTTAAAAATTTTCCATATAAAAAACAAATGAAGAAAAAAATAAAGAAATGAACACCATGACCAATCAAAGGAGTAAGTGACAATCTTGGGAAGAATACCAACATATATGACAGACAGATATAAATAGTATTATTCCAAGGAATACTTCCAATTTATAAGTTAGAAAATTAATAGGTGTTGCAGGTAAAGAGAAGCTAAAAGATATTGATGTCTTAGTATTACTCTTAGGCACAGAGTAATTGCTCAGTGCAAGCAGTTGTTATTAATATTTTATTAGTGTTAGTATAAAAATATAAAAGATGGACAGCCTGTTAAAACATGGGCAAAAAGCATCAACAAAGAAATCACAATGAATCAGTTTGGTGGACCAATAAATATGAAAACATTTAAAGGGCAAAAACAATCCTGCAAATGTAATTTATAACTTGGTAATATTTTTACCTATCATATTGTTAAACTTTAAAAAGAATAATTGTAACCAATTGGTAGGGGGGAAGGATGCAGCCATATACACTGTAATAAAAGTACATACAAAAACAATTCTTTCTGGAGGATGTTTTTGATTATATGTATTTTAAATAAAGAAAAGTTCAGAAATGTGTATACCCTAACAGTTTTACCTTTAAGGACTTTTCTTTAAAAGAATGTGGTCCTGAATGCAAAGATGTTTCTATGAAAAATAGAACTGCTCTGAACATCTAAAACATAAGATTAGAAAAAAGACTACATTTATACAAAGTAACTTCACACCATGAAGAATGAGGTTTTAGAAATGAAAAAGCAAATTTAAGTACTGCATGTACAGTCAAGTTTCTTTTTTGGTAATTAAAAGTTATTAGATAGAAGTACACACAGGAAAATACAAACAAATATTTTACATAAACGTATTTGCTCAGTGATAGTATAATTGATTTGCTCTTTATGTTCATCCTTTCGTTTTCTATTTTCATATCATAAGCATATATTTATTGGGTAATTAAATTGTTAGATGCTATGCAAAGTTGTTTATGTAGATTGTTTATTGACATTAAAATGTGCATGCCTTATTAAATTTTAAATTAAGGATACAAATAGTACATATAACACAATTCTCAGATTAAAAAAAAAAATCAAGTGTACATAAACCAAAATGTTATTAAATGGATGGATTTATGAGTCACTTTTCTTATTTTCTTTTGTTTTTAATTAATACCTTTAATATTTCAATCATAAATATGGAACAAATAATAAAATCAAGTTTTTAAAAAATGAGCAAATTTCCAGCAGGCCCAACAGCTATGAAGTAATTAGACTAGCCAATGTATCTGTTTATATGGACCTGTTCATGTGGACCACAAGTTTTATTTCCTTTTTAAATGTATCCAGTAAAAATTTTAGCTAATATGTTAAGATTATTTCCAGTTCTCATAACTTATATTTCTCCAATTTATAAATTATTTTCTCTCTCCACAGGCACACACATCATGGGTATTTCTTGGCAACATGGATATTACTGCTAGAAATGCAGAATCTTAGACCCTAGCCTGAATCAGATTCTACATTTTAGCCAGAGCCTCAGGGAATTTGTATAAACCTTAATGTGTGGGCCCTAAGCTACATCACTCAGATCTGCTAAAATGTCAGATCTTGATCAATGTCTCTCCTATCACTCGAGGTAAATAGCCCAATTTATCCCTTTCCTTTTCCCCCAATTCACTTTTCTTCATAGTACATATAATTATCTGATCTTATGGTCTACCTTTATCATTGTATATATTCATTTTTTTTAAAAATTCTCTGCTTTCTTAAAGTTCGGGGAAGTTAGCACATGGGCTATTTGGGTCACAAAGTGTTAAGGGTTTGGTATTGAGAAGCATTTTGGGTCCAAGTTTTAAGTGGAAGTATAACCTATTATTTGTGCAGTGTGTACATTTTGAGCCATTTTTTTTTTTTTTTTACTTTTTTTTTTTAAAAGAGAAGTTGTGGGTTTACAGAACAATCATGCATAAAATGCAGGATTCACATATACCATCTTGTTAACGCCTTGCATTGGTGTGGTGCATTTGTTAACAATTGAAGAAAGCACATTTATATAATTCTACTATTAACTATGGTCCATGGGTCAGTTTAGTTCCACAGATTTATTTCGTTCAATTTTTATTATAGTAACATATACAACATAAAATTTCCCCTTTTAACTACATTCAAATATATAATTCAGTGCTGGTAATTACATTCACAGTATTGTGGTACCATCACCACCATCAATTACCAAAATTTTTCCATCATCCTAAATAGAAATACAGTACATATTAAGCCTTACCTCCTTATTCCCTACCACCACTCCATCCCCTAGTAACCTTTTTCTAGATTCTGACCCTATGAGATCGCTTATTCTAATTATTTCATATCAGTGAGATCATACAATACTTGTCCTTTTGTGTTTGGCTTATTTCACTCAATATGATGCCTTCAAGCATATCAATAGATATTTGCACACTGATGTCCTTAATGGCATTATTCACAATTGCCGAAAGGTGGAAGCAACCCAAGAGTCCTTCAAATGATGAGTAGATAAACAAAATGTGGTATATACGTACAATGCAGTAGTATTCAGCTATATAAAGGAATGAAGTTACTTATATGCAACAAATTCTTGAACTTTTACCATGCTTTATGTACACAGCACAGTGCACAAAATAGACCAAAACCCTTTCCCTCATGGAACTCTAATTCCAGTCAGAGGAGACAGATGGTTTTCAATGCAAATAAGTTTGGTAGGTTGGATGATAAAAAGTGCCATGTTAAAAAATGAAGTGGATGAGGAGAATGGGGGAGTGTTAGAGTGTGCAATTTAAAAAGCACCATTAGAAAAAGCCTCAATGAGAAGTAAAATCAAGAGGAAGGGGATAACAAAGAATAAATTATTTTAAAAAGAACACACATAAAAAATATAAAATGGGAGAAAAATTGAGGTAGCTGACATTAGATGCCTTTGGTCTTTATCAGCATAAAATATATGCAGTCTTCAACAGAGTTATGTGGTCAAAGAAAGGATTAAGGAAAATGGAAAATACTTGGAATAGACAATGGGGAGTTAATTCCATGCTGGAATTCTACCCTGACTCCTTTCCATCCCTCTTCCAAATATGAATTGTGTGCCCCTCTTCTGTGCTTTCATACCCTATTCTGCATATTCTAATCCTGCATTTAGATACATAAACAAACACTTTTGGAGTCCTGATTTCTTGCTCCCACTAAACTATATGCTGCCTGAGGGTATAGACTGTGCCAAGTCAATCACTAAATCCCCATGACACAACTCATGGCCTTGCATATAATGCATTGATTAATATATGTTCCCTGAAAAGTTGGAGAATGGATGGGCAGGAGAGATGAGGAGAAGAAACAGAAAAAATACATGTGGCTGTTTCCTTGGCATAGGAGACTGGCTAAGTAGCTGCAGCAGTAATCACACAAGCTGAAAGAATATAGGATGCTCTAGAGAAGGTCATTGAAAAAGCCAGACCTGGGGTTCCGGTGGTCTGATGGCATGGTCCCTGAAAGGGACTGATGGATTTGGAAAAGAGCAAAGTGACATGGAAATCAAAATCACAGAGACAGGAAAGCAAACTCATTCAAGTCAAGGGAGAGGGATAACGTAGCTAGAGAAAACTATGGCTAGGAAGAGTAACATGGATATTTGATTGTTTCTCCATTATGTATTTATGATTATGACCCAAGTGCCAGTCAAATGTTGAACATTCACAGTATAAATAAGCCCAGAGTCTCAGGCAGGGGATGCCATATGTAAATTTTACTAAAATCAGATTCACATCAAAGTCATTTCTGAGGAAACATATGTTAATGAGTGGATTGATTAGTTTGTGTTCTGTGGAACAGCTTGAGAAGGAAAATGATGTGAGCTCTCTACCCTTGATGACAGAAACTGACTGGAGTTTGGTAATTACAGACTTAGGGCTTTCTATATCAGTGTGACGCTAGCCATCCACGCCAACACTATGGGATCTAATTTAACTGCAGACACAGCTTTAGTGAGTCACTACATTTTTTGTTTACAGAGAGAGAGCACTTCCTACTGGATGGGAGTATCCAATAATATTCCCAAATGACTTCAAGTACTGGCACTCCTTTGTTAAACATTTTCTTTGGTCATATTTCAATAGCTAACATTTAACACAGCTTATCTTTTGATGGCAGCAGTATCCTTGACTAGATGTGCTTATGGATTTTCTAATTCTCTTTCTACGTGGTGATAAACTTGGACAAGAATTATGACTGAATATAACAATGTCTTTGTCTGAATAGCCATTCAGGGATTTCTTAAGATTTGGGGGGTTTTGTGGGAAAGCAGAAGCAATATGTTTTCTTGATTAGTACTTGTTGACTACTTGTTGATACCTGGGAGCCAGGGCCAAGGCTTTTGAGTTATGGTTCCCTGTCGGCCGCAAGCATGCTGTGTAACCTTGTCCAAGTTATGTTACCTCTTAGCATTTAACTTGTAAAATGGGTGTAATCAGGCCTTCTTGACAGGAATGTTGTAAGGGTTAATTAATTGCTGTTTGTTAGGTGTGTTGAGATCCTCAGATTAAAGCACTGGGGAAGTGTCAAGTTTGTGTTATTATGGTATTATTTTTCTTTGGTAGGAAATGCCATTTCTGTGTAATTTGCTTTAACAGTAAAATAAGCCATTTTAATCAAAGCACAATCAAGCCCTTATTCAATGAGGACAAGGGTGTATATAGTTAGCAATAGAGCTAGTGTCGGCTGACACAAGGTCCGGAATTTGAAAATCAGGCATTGGATACAAAGAAAGCCTAGAAAATGAGACTTGGGGAGATCAGGTTCTGAGTGCCCACGAGACTTATGTTACAGTCCCAGTGAAGTCCGTTATTAGCAGAGGGAAAAAGTCAGTAAATTTAGCAACTGATATCCACACCCCCACACAACAAAGAGAACCATGTTACCAAGAAAATTTTTAACATTTTTTAAAAATTAATGTTTATCATTCATACATGAACATATATAAACAATGACTATATAGTAAAAGTTGTGAACTTACAAAGCAAAATATTAATACTTATTATACTGACTATACTAACTATAGCCAATATCTTAATTTTGTTGTAATTTTTCACAACCTATCTAGTTATTAACACCCTGTATTAGTATTATATACTCATAGTTCATGAAAGAATGTTCTCATATTTGTTCTAACCACAGTCCATCTTCCACCACAGGATTCATTGCAGTATATGGTCCCATGCTTTGTACAAGCCTTCAAAGTGTACACTTAGACATATGGCCCATAAACTAAATATCACAATTGCTTCATTAGAATCTGGAAGGGGATTTTAACCATATGGAGTTATTAAAGACTTTCTTAATAACTTAGAAATATATATGTTTGGGTATGATTTTAGTTGCATAAATAGACATTAACTATAGTTTAGGCTTTGGTCATTGCAATAATGGCTGGTTAAATTTAGTATTTCCAAGGAAAATGCTGACTGTTAATCTGAAATGTTACCTAGCACAAACATAAATTGCAGTAATTTTTAAGACACTTTTTTTCAGGGACTAATAAGTATATTTATTAAAAAACAGTTATCATTCAGCAAAGTTATTTAAAATGAGGAAGTTCATTTAAAATATGTGACACCATTGATTATAGATAGGTATTTCTAAATAATATCCTACAAATAATGACTGTAATAACTTACATCTATAATTTCTAGTATTATTCAATATCTTTAATTTTTAAAAAATTTTATTCACACGCCATACTATCCATCCACAGTATACAATCAATGGCTCTCAGTTTAATCACGTAGTTGTGTATTCATCAACACAATCAATTTTGGAACATTTCCATTACTCCAAAAAGAAAGAAAAGTCAATATATTTTTGATATTCAAGGGCATATCTAGTTATCCAAAATTCCCTAAATTTGGCAATTTTTACTGAGAAATAGGGATTTAATTTCACTACCATTTTACCCCACTATGAAAATATCTACAGCCTCCATTTTGATAAACTACAGGAATAAATTTTCCATTTAACCAGTTTGTCCAGTCATATTGAAGGGAGAGTTAGAGCAAAATACCAAAAATGGAAATGATAATTTTACTACTCCACTTGCATTAATATTAATGATGAATATAGTTTTAATTAATTTTCCCATGATTTTAATATTAGACTTCTTTATCTATTATTTCTAATGTGAGTATTGGGTAGTTATCTGTCTATATACCCAAACATACAATAGTGAGACAAGAACAGTATTTCTATAATAAAATCTCCATTAACCATATAAAAGTATCGGAGACCACCAGCCATCTTTGGCCAACGCACATACAAATCCTGGATGGCTGGTATTGTGATGTCCTTCAGCCCAGTTAGTGGCCAGTTTCCTTCATTTGTCCTAGCTTCTAATTTCTGGAAAGAACTCCTTGCCAGTTTTTGTGTCTGAGAGTATCTTCCTTGTGCCACACATGAAGAGTGTTTGTGGGAATTTGTTCTTGGGAAATGTACAACTTTCCTAGTCCACTTCTTATTAACACAGTTTTTTGGAATCTGAGGGTTATTTTAAAGCTCAAAAATTCAAAGTGTTTTACTTTTTTTTCAAAGCTTGGGAACATGATTTCTTTAGCTGGTAGCACTTCATTTAGAAAATTTGTATATTTCATCTCTATTTACTTATACCCTTACCAATAACTTTATGTAAATTCCTGTTTGAGAGGTAGTTCCTGAACCTGGCTTATTTTTCAGTTCCTTACTACACACTTTTCTTTCACAACTGAAAAACAGCCACCTTGAATCCTAGAGCAGCAGGTTTGGGTGGGAATGCCATTCCTTAATTTAATTTTTGTCTCATTGTTCAATCACTCTTCTTGACAAGTCCTAATGGTCCTTTATTGTATTGAACCTATTCAGTATTATCTATTACATTCCGGATTCCAAATGCATTTGGGTTTCCTACCCTTCAAGACCTAAAATTACTTGTCTCTCTCTAGCCCCTTTTGTTTCTGCTTTCAAACAAGTCAATACTTCCCTAAGCCCTTCTTTTTGATATCTTGCTAACTGAAACAAATGACAGCCATCATTCAATTTTAATATTCTGATATCCATTATTTTCCTCTAGGGCTAAAGAATAAGTATATCTTAGTTTACCTTCCAAGCTATCATAGTGACAGTTTTACCAAATGCTTTGCCACTCAGTTACATGGTAATATGGATATTCATATTTCTACCTACCAAAATCACTTACTATGCCATCCATTGTCTGAATACAAGCAAATGTCCATTTTTAAAAACTTTTATTATTGGACCACCCCACTTCAAGATAACACTATCTCTATTTCTTGGTCTAAACTAACCATTATAACCCTAAAATGCATAATGGTTCAAAAACAATAGTTTTTGTCTTGCTCATGGATTAGTACTGAACTGGATAAATAGGTTAACAGGTCAGTCCCTCATGAAGCCATCCAGGAAACTAGAACAAAAGATGTTCTGCTATTTCCAACAAGCGGTTGTCAAGACTTCCTTTTTATTTTATTTTATTAATAAAATAAAATTTTATTTTTCCATTTCACAACTTCTAAGAGAATATGTGTGCGGGAGATGCATTGGTGGTCTTTTTGGGCCAGGCTAGGAAATTATATATGTGATTTCCGTTCCAATTCTTCTGGCCAAAATGTATTCATATGGCCACACGAATTCAAGGGAGACTGGGAATTTAGCTTAGTTTCTAGGAAGAACAGAACATGGATTTTGATGAGTAGACAGTAGTCTCTCCCACAATCTGTCTCTACAAATCTCCAGCACTCCTCTCTATCAACTGAAGATTTTCTACTTATTTCACTGGGAAAAGAGAAGTATCAGAAAGAAACTTCCAAATGGCTTGGGCCATCAATTTATCAACCACATCTGTACCCATAAACTCTTGTTCTCCACTTAGTCAAGTGAATAAAGTGGCCCTGCTCTTTTCTAAAGTGACCCCATTATTTTAGGAAAATAAAACAAAAATCTCTTCAATTCTAACTCCCCTTTTGATTACTGTACCATTTCTTTATTCCTCAGTATAGAAATTACCTTTAAAGAGTTTTCTATACTCGCTATTTCTATTCCTTCTCCTTCCATTCTTTCTTGAACTATCTTGAGTCAAGCTCATGTCACCACAATCAGATAAGCATAATTCCAGGATCTGTTCATTGTTTCACTTGACTCAACCTATCAGTAACAAGTGATTGATCTCCTTGAAGCACCTTTTCACTTGGCTTCCAGGACACTCTCTCTTGTTTTGCTCCTATCTCTGACTCTTCCTTCTCAGTTTTCTTTACTGAGTTTCAGGCTCAATACCAGTTTTCAAACATTTTATTCTCAAACCACTTCCCTCCTTTTGTTATCTCAAATCCAGTGCTTTTATGGCTATTTTTTCATTTTCCATCGTGGCTTAATACTCTCACTCTTTTCTGTTTCCATTTGACACCATAATCCATTCTTATAATCATACACTTCAAGGCCTTTTCTCTTTGCTATCAATATTTAATTCCTAGAACATTGCTTCTATTCTTTTAAATATATATATATAAATACATATAATGGCAGCTGTAAATTCACACCTCTAGTCTTCACTGTTTCCCTAAACACCAAAAGGATATATCCAACAACCTTCTAGAGATGCCCACTCATATATCTCATGAGCATCTCAAACTTAACCTGCTTAAACAAAGCTCCTGCTCTCACACCATCTCTCAGTCTTCCCTATCTCAATGTATTGCAACATTATTCTAACAATTCAAGAAAAACCGAGAACAGAATGAAAGGAAAGAAGAAAGGAAGGAGGGGATGGGAGGGGAGGGGAGGGGGAAGGGGAGGGAAAGGAAGGGAAAAGAAGGGAAGGGAAGGGAAGGGAAGGAGGGGAAAGAAACAAAGACAAAACCTGTCAATCTATTATTTTTTTATTATACACTTTTGCCAGCCTGAAGTATTTTCAGAATCTGCTCTCTTAAAATTACATCCAGGGGAGTGGGTGTAGCTCAGTGGTTGAGTGCCTGCTTCTCATGTACGAGGTCCTAGGTTTAATCACCAATACCTCCAAAAAAAAAAAAAAAAACTTGAATCAAACCTAACACAAAATTCCAAGCCATCCTTCTATTGCATCTGGCCATTTCAGCAAAACCCTAATTGTGTCTCTGTTTAACTCTTTGCACACCCTGGTCTATTAGCAACACAGACGTGACGTAAATCCCTTTAAATGTAAGTCAGCTCATGTCACAGTGCTCTTTTAAAAACCTACAAGTAAGTTTCCACTGCACTCAGAACAAAAATCCATTAGGGCTCTACACAGAACATCCACAGGTCCTTCTCTTTGCTTATCTCCACTTCCTTTTCTCCTTGATTACATGTTCTAGTCTCATTGCTTTTCTGAGTTTTCCTTTTAAGGCCTTTGTTCTCTCTTTTCCTTTTGCATGACATCATCCCTCACTTCCTTGTGTTACCTGCTTAAACATTACCTAAAAGTACTTCCCTAAGCATTCTACTTACAATAACAACACCACACCTCTTTGCCATTATCTTATCCTACATTTAAGTTTCTTAATAGCACTTTTTATTATTTGTTATGGCATATATTAATCTTTCTTTGAGAGCAGGGTTTTGTTTTATTCACTTTTGTAGCACATAAAAGAGCGCCTGGCATATAGGAGTTGCATCAAAAATATTTGTTGAATACTTGAATGAGCAGTGATGTATTGGCACTTTCCAAAAATTCCAGAAAACATTAGTCAGCTTTGTGAAATTATTATGTATTTAAAATTCCTCAAATCAACAAATTTTTAAATGGAACAAAAGTTGATACTCAAAAAAATAATGGCATCCCCAAACTTATCACCATAATCTGACAAAATTTGCTCAAAAGAATTTGTTTTTCATAAAATTATGAGTGACTATGCCAGTTGTGGTGGATTGAAACTGTATGTACTCCAGAAAAGCATATTTTTAAAGTTAATCCATCCCCGTGGGTGTAAGAAGATTTTGTAAGAAGATTTTGATGAGACTAGTTTAGTTAAGGTGTAACCCACCTTATTTAGGATGTGTCTTAATCCTCTTACAGGAATCCTTTATAAACAGGATGACTATGGAAAGAGAGAGAATGCCATGGAAGCAAGAAGCTGAAATCAACAAAACCTGAAGAGAAAGGAAAGACTGGCAGATGCTGCCATGTGCCTTGCAATGTGGAAGAGTTGCTGAGGATTGTGGGCAGCCAGTCTTCAGGAAGACAGCACAGCCTTCATGATTCCTTGATTTTGGACATTTTCCTCTGCCTCAAAACTTAAGCTTATAAACCAATAAATTCCCATTGTTAAAATCAGGGCATATCATGGCATCTGCTTCCAGCAGCCAAGAAAACTAAAACACCTATTAAAAATAAAATAATTTTATTTTATTCATAAAATCATTAAACATATAATTTTCTATAAACACATTTTTCCATTAAATGGCCAACGCTGAGGTTTAGATGTTAAAATTAGAAGATATTGCTTTAAGAAGAAAGTAATCTTGTACTGAAATCCCAATTAATCTACTCTTGTACATAACCTTCTACAACTAAAGCACATTAAGAGTAATAATCATAGAAAATCATCTTAGAATCTTAGAATGTTGAAGAATGAAAGGGAACACTAGATATCATCTAATTGAGTCCACTCAACCTGAAAAGTAATAAACCAAGTGCAGCTATATTGTGACTTGGCTAGGACCAACAGGCTTCAGAAATAAAATACAGCATCAGAACTAGAACTCAGGTTTCCACACTCCTGGCCTTGTTCTTCTCAGCTGCTGCACTATGCCTCTTCTTCAAGCTGTGTGTTTGTGTGTCCCTACTGGACAAAGCAAATCCTCTTAATAAGAATATAGTTACACATATACGTATATCTGTTATCTTAATATACATAGTTGCTGAAAAGATGATTTGCATTTTATTTCTTACATTCTAATATATCCAATTAAAATGTCAAGTGTGTGCATTGTCTTGTATGATTTCTTTCTTGTGTATCTTTTAAAATAGAATGATTTATGGAATTAAATTTGTTATTGTGCAAAATGTGAATTGTCAACTATCTTATCTGTATCTTTGTATTTAAAATCTAAGGTCTACCTTTTCTGAACATAATAATACAACATTTATATAAGTTCCAAATTTTGATTCTTATTAAAATTCCTCAAAATTAATTCAATCCAAAGTAACATATATGATCTCAACTATCACATCTTTAGGAACAAAATTGTAAGGGATTATTTTTCCTTTATGACTCAAAGCAGAAAATTGTAAATCCATTTTATTTAATGGAATATATGTAGTTTGAGCTCAACAGGTTAGGTATGAAGAGTTTCAGGAGGATTCAAAAGAGGACAAACTAACACTTAAAAAATGGCGTTTGGGGGAAGATTTTTGAGAGTAGAATAAAAGATGGGGGATTTTTTAAAATTTATGCAAAGAACTGTTAATATAAAGGATTTGTCCTCTGAGTATCCACATGTAGGAGCATACACACATACATAGAACATAACACTTAAGATATATTGTTAAAAAAACACACAAGGTACAATTTAGAGCTTGTAGGTTTGGTTAAAGTGTGAACAACAGACTATATTGCCTAAAGGTTAATCCACAGATATCTTCAAGTTACAAAGGAATTGGTTTTGCACTGTAGTGGTTGCAGTAACAAATGCCAATTCCTGCTTGCTTACTTTGTTTTGATGAATATATAGATGAGCATAAAATTTCAGCTCCACTGGTGATGAAATTGTGGCAGACTTTGCAAACATTTGTCATTGATAATGGTCCAGATGTAATTCCAGGGATATACATGATTCAGACCACTTGTGCATCCCATTGAAGGCCAGAAAGTTAGGGGAAACCTGGTTTTGCAGTAATGGTAAGCCCAGCCTGGATTAGCACTGTCTGTGGCTTTGGTCATAATAGAGAGCCGTTGATGATACAGAAGGCAGAGAATTATGGGACTCAAGAGTCTCATTAATCGCTTTACTGAAACATGGATTTTATTTACCTTAACTAAAGCAACCATTATCTAGCATTCCTAAAATTGGACTACCCTGAATTTAATATTCTCAAATTAAAGTGCCTCCTTTTTATGTGGTTTCACAGTTCTGGAAAATAAGTCAACATTTTATTAAGGGGCATCTGTTTGGAAATTCTCCAGAGCTGAAGTTTATATTTTGTTTGACAGTAAAGTTGTAGTTATGAGGGCTTTACATCATCCCTAAAGCAATTAGCAAGTACATACACCCACTCTCAGCTTAAGAGCTACCAGACTGCTCACTAGGGAAAGCAATCCTTTGGCCTGGTTTTGGGAAGTGCTGTTGTACATCTTCAGACTTACATTTTTAAATATGAAAGAAGAGTTAGGCATAAAATATGATGTTGGATGGGTAGAGTTTCCTACAGGATAATTTTATTAGTATTTTTTATTTGATTTATCAGATACCATTGTATTATGCCTGAGAAAATAAAGGAAAACTTATCACCACTTATCTGAACATTATTTTTAATGCCAGTTTTCATTCAAAAGCAATCTCAGAGGTCACCTTCTCAACTGATTCTGCCCTGGAACCCCTTCCACAGTTATCCACTTCCTCCTTTGTTCTCCTTTCACACACCTTTATGGCAACAAATAATACATGGTAATTTATATATCTTTTCTCAGCCATACTGCGAGTTAAGTCAGGGCAGATTCCTTGCCCCATTCATCCTTTATCGCCAACATCTATCTCAAAATTTAGTTTGGAGTAGCCTCTTAATAAGTGTTTGTTGAAGGTTTACATGCACAAACATTCTAATTGGCTAGTTTCTTACTCATCTGTCTTCACTGTGTAGTCAGGTTACCCCACAATTCAGTAATACATTTAATAGCAGTTTTTAGAGCCATCAGGAATGTGTTGTGATATGGCATCAGAATTGCTGTCATCAACAATATATATTAATTAACCACCTACTCTTTCTAACTCTGGGTGGTATATGCATTGCTGAAGAGAAGAGGCATTTTTTATTGGAGTATTTGGGATATGGTCTTAATTTTGTTGCTCTTTGCATGACTTTGACCTCAGGTAATCTATTTTATGTCTGTCGCTTCTTGTTTATAAAAGGAGCCAAGAAATTTTGGTGGCCTCTAGAAGCCAAAAAAAGGCAAGGAAATGGAGGCTCCCCTAGAACCTTCAGAAAGTGACGAAACCCTGACAACTTCTTGATTTTAGCCCAGAGATACTGGCTTGACTCTGACCTACAGAAACATAAGGTATTTGCATGGTTTTAAGTCAACAAATTTGTGGTAAATTTACAGCAGCAATAGAAAACTACAATAATACCTTATTGCATTTCATCCTGAAAATCCCCTCATTCCATACTTTAATATAGCTTATGTTTAATCTCAATAATTGGGTTTGTTTAAAAGTAAGGTGCATTCATACCAGGCATTTCAATCTTCCAAATTTATGTATTTGATATACTTCAGAAAAACCTCTCAATTCACTGCTTGAACAAAGGATTTTGTAACTAACTCTTATATTCCTTTTATACAATAGAAATCAAAGCCTGCAAGAGCTCATGCCATTTACTTTAGTCAAAATCTGAATGATGCATTGCGTAAGTAACAAACATAATAGGGCCCTCACATTGTAATCTGGGTAGATGTATGCTGTGCTTTGAAAATCAAATATTGTTCCCTTTGACGTTTTGACAAGTAATTTCGACAACAATATATATTTGGCTAACTCATGAATGTAGTATTTCTCGTCCTCTGGATTGTGCAGGGTTTGCACTATGCTAAGAATGACAACGATTACAGAATTGACTTGCATCTGCCAAGTGAACAGATGGTCTTATAGTTTAGAGGAACAATAGTGAAGAAAGGAAAGGCGAAGAGTTGGGGAGGGGGAACTGAAGGGGGGGGAGGATAAAAATCTTGCAATCCAAAATAGCACCAATAAAAGTTAAGAAATATACAATGATACTTTCTGATTTAGTATTAAAAGGTCAAAATAGGAGGGAAAGGTCTTGCTTATTTTACTCATCTCACACATTGATATTGAATCTGATTCCAGGGCATTAGAGACCTGTAAGCTATGCAATTATAATGTTAACACTCTCATTTGTGGGAATAACTATTCAGAGTATTTTTAAATGAATTTGATACAAGATGATATTTTGCCTTAAATAGACGACATGTCTTCTTCTTCATTGCTACTTTATGTGTGGAACAAACAGAATATGAACAACTAGAACTAGGACTTCACCTTCATAAATTTCACTTATTTTATACGACACCCTTTGTTTTTCTTTTATCTCTTTTGAGTCACTGCCTTCATTGAGAAAAGAACCTGTCAGTTACAAATGGGTGGGATGTGGATGCCCTCTTGGAAAGATCTACATTTGTTTGTGTGTATGTGTTCTCACTAGTAACCCCAGAGTTGGTCCTACTTCCTTGTCTTGAAGAGCCTAAATGATATTTGATATTGAATTTTTGAATTAAAAAATATTTAACCTATCAACCTATAAAGAAACCCTGACTTAGGCAGTTTTCTAGCATAGAAAATGGAATTGTTGTTTTGGTTACATTGAAGTAAAAGGTTGCTAAAGTCCTAAGGAAATAATTTTAATAGTACAATTATAAAAATGTGCTGCCATCAATTGTAACAAATGTTCCACACTAATGCAAGCTGTTAATAAAGAGGTATATAGGAATTCTGTATTTTATCCATGATTGTTTGGTAAACCCACTTCTCTAATAAAAAAGAAGCTATTTGGATAATTCTATTCTCTGCCTTGAATAGTAAATACTTCGCTATCAGAATATTTAATTAGATATTTGATGTAAAAATTAATAGTAATATCTCCTATTTATTCAATATTTTGTTAGGTGCTTCCCTAATAGTTTATTATATATTATTTTATTTAAAACTCAGTGACATTACCAGGCAGATACTATTATTATCCCCTTTATAAAGAAAATGGAGGCTTTTGAAGGTTGAAAGATTTGCCAAAAATCACACCTTTAGTAATTGGGGAGTAGAGATTAAATCCAGGTATATCAATAATTAATGGCTTTTATTGGTTAAGGCAAGCTAGGCAGTGATCAATGACAATGCGAGATACTAAAATATCAGTGGATTGCTGCAATCGATTACTTTTTACTCATGTGGATGTTGAGAGCTGGTCTTCATTTCTGCAGGGAAACTCCCTCCTCATGCACAGGCCCAGGTTCCTTTAGGCTTGGGGCTCAGCCATCCCTAGGCAGGACCTTTCCTTGGTCTCTATTTCCAGAGGAAGAGTCGGGGCATGGAGGAGCACCCAAGAAAGGGTTTTACAGGCCAGGCCTGGTTTTAACAAAATCACTTCTACTGGTATTCTTTCCAAGAAAACGTCATCACATGGATACTTCCAATCTCAGGGGAGGCTGGAAATGTAATCTAGGTGTTTCACCAAAGAGAATAGGAAATTTTAGTGAACAGCAGGATATCTCTTTTACACAACTCTTTACTGCTTTTATTGGTGCATTTGTGAATGTTAAGGAGCCTTCTGATTGGACCAAGTGGTTTGCGGATAGGGTTTAGACTACTTGTCTCAGCCATACCTAGTCCCCAATATGGAATTTTAATAGCCTTTGTCCTTCTTTACCTCTAAGGACTTACCGATTGACTCTTATAGTTCAAAGGGCTCCCTGGAACCTAGGTTCCCTATGTCAGATTGGGGAAAACATTTAGAGTTTGGGGAAATGATTAAAAGGAAATTCTTTTGCCTTCAGCAGTGTCATTTAGGTTTTTCTTACTGCTTTGTAGGGTTTCATTGCTAGAAGGTATATCTAGGTAGTATACCAAAATAGAAAGAGATCAGAAGCAGCTCAGCTATTTTTGACCAGTTGCAATATGAGAAAGGCAATTTGCAATCTTGCCATGAATATAATGATATTGATAAATACATAATACTGCATTTTTCATCATTGTCTTTAAATGAGATATTTCTTATAGATGCATTTTCTAAATTGAAAATACAAAACTCAACTAAAAGTAGAAATATTTCTTAAATGTATTACATACTTTCTTTAGAATTTAAACTTTTCAGGAAGTCTTAAGTTTGTAAGTGTGACCATCCATTATTATTCTTTAAAATGTTATGGTACTGCCTTCTGGACATTGAGATGTGAGCAGGTCAGTGATCCTGTCTTAACTGGCAGTAGATTGCTGTGTGTCTTGAATTTTTGTTTCTGTTTTTGCAATTTTTCCTTGATTTAATTTATCACATTTTTACCTTTTGTGTTTAAGGTTTTATATTTAATATCTATCATATTTCACATGTATAATATTATACATTAAATAAATATATGATCTATTTTTATACATTTCCACCAACCTTTGTTATAATATCTTGCTAAGACACCGCCCCTGTGATGAAGAGACAGCTGACCAGTCTGAATCATGTTAATGGCAAGGATCTAAAATTAAAACAATTAGCTCCTTGAAAGGCTTTCCTATGGGTATTGAGCACAAACAATAGAACATGGACTTTGCAAGAATTATTTTGGTCTTTCTGTGAGGAAAACATGTTTATGCTTTGTCTCTTATCCTCATCTGTGTATTGAGGCTGGTGGAGAAGTAACATTTAAATAAATGGCAGATTGCTTCATAGTTCTAGAATTCATATTGCCAAAGTCAGCCCAGTCAACTGCAAAAAGGCTTTGGGCTTAATTTTTTAAATAATTTCAATATTATTGATCCAACTTTAATTTCTTCTCTCTGTTTTATTTGCTTATCTATATTTTAAAGTATAAACTGGGCATAGAATTCTTCATAAGGGACTATTTTCCCTCTGTTAGTATGCCAATTATTTAACAGGCTTGTTTGTTTTTTTTACAAAATCAGGCCCATGTTTCATATTTTCATTGACCTTCCTCCATCCCCCTCACATAGAGTTACTCTGAGGTATTTTTCTCCCTATTTTTCCTCTTTCTTAATAGGCTTTAAAATCAATGGCTATTTTCTTTGCAACAGTAAATGAATATCTAATAATATTTTTCCCCAGAAAATTCAAGTTACTTTGAAACTTAGTCTTGCACGTTTTCCGTCAATATCCAGCCTTCTTATTGTAAATAATATTTCAATATTGTCTTAAAATTAAATGCTATGATAATTGCTGTGTCAAATTATGGTTTTAATAAAGGGTCAAATACATCTAAAGGGGAAGAAAATGCATTTGACAATCCCAGTCCTAACTTCCTTGACACTTCCTCCCATCTGTAGCATCCCATCTCACCTTCAAGCAAACCTCACCCAATTATTACAAAATTCTCTCTAGAGAATTTCTGATGTCAATTAAAAATTAGTAGGAACTGAAAATAATAATTGACACTTGCCCAAGTACTAGGCATCTTAAAAAAAAAAAAACAACTTTGATAATGCATTTTATCTAACCCAGTATATCCGAAATATTAGCATTTCAACAACTAAAAAAAGTTAGCTATTTTACATTTTTTTAAAATTTTGAAATAATGTCAAACTTATAGGTAAGTTGCAAAAATAATACAAAATCAATGCAGAAAACTGCAATATAACCCTCACACAGATACCCACATTTTTACAACTTTTGACATTCTGCTGTTTGTTACAACATTCTATCAATTTTCTATCTATCTATCTATCCATCTATCCATCCATCTATCTTTCTATCATCTACCTCTCTCTCTCTCTCTCTATGTCAATATCCATAACTATATCTATCTATATAGATATATCTACATCATCTATTTTCTAAACATTTGAGAGTAGGGTGCGTACATCATTCTGCATGATTATTCAATATATCGATGTTTATTTCTTAAGGACAAAGATATTCAATTATGAAACCTCACTAAGTATAGTTATCCAATTCAATAAATTTAAATGCTTTGATACGATATTACAGCATACAGTCTATATTACTTTTATTTTTCCAGTTGTACCAATAATGTTCTTTTGGACCTTCACTACTTCATTATTAGATTACAGTCCAGGATCATACATTAAATTGAATTTCCATTGTCTCTTTAGTGTTTCCCTTTTTTAAATTATAGAAATATGGATGCAACATAAAATATCCCATATCAAACACTCCCAATTCAGTGGGATTAATCACATTCACAGGATTGTGCTACCTTCACCACACTCCATTACCAAAACTTTTCCATCACCACAAACAGAAACCATGCAAATAGTATGCTTTAAATCTCAATTCTCCCTGTTCCCCACCCATTATAACTTGTTCTCTACTTTCTATCTTTCTGAATTTGTATACACTAGTTATTTCATATAAGTGGAATAACGCACAATATTTGTCCTTTTGTGCCTGATTTCTTTCACTCAGCATGATGTCTTCAAGGTTCATCCATGTTGTAGAATATATTAAAACTTCATTCCTTTGTAAGGCTGAAAAATATTCCACTGTATGCGTGTACCAATTTTTGATACCCATTTTCTGATTGACACATACTTCAGTTGCTTCCACATTTTGGCTATACTGCTGTGAACATTTGTGTACAACTATCTTTTTGAGTCCCTGCTTTCAATTCTTTTAGGTATATATGAAAAGATGTGACTGCCAGGTCATATGCAATTTTATACTCAACTTTTCCACAGCGGCTGCACCTTTTACATTTTTACCAATAATGTACTAGGAATCCTATTTCTCTGCATCCTGGTTAGCATTTGGTGGTTTCCAATTAAAAAAAAAAAATAGCCATTCTAGAGTGTATGAGGTGTTAACTCAATGTGGTTTTGATTTGCATTTCCATAATAGTAAATGATGTTGAACATTTTTTCATGTGCCCATATTGTCCTGTTATATCTTTTATGAAGAAATATTTATGTCAATCCCTTTGCTCATTTTTCATTGGGTTGTCTTTTGGTTGTTGAGTTGCATGAATTCTTTATATATTCTGGATATTAAACACTTCTCAGATATATGGCTTCCAAATATTTTCTCCCATTCTGTTGGTTGTCCTTTCTCTTTCTTGATGAGTTTCTCTGATGCACAAATGTTAAGTTTGATGAAATCCAATTTATCTATTTTCTTTTCTTTTGTTGCTCTTGCTTTCTGTGTAAAATTTAATAAGCCATTGCCTAATTCAAGGTCCTGAAACTATTTCCCTATGTTTTCTTCTAACAGTTTTATAGTTTTAGCTCTTATAGCTAGTTCATTGATACATTTTCAGTTAATTTTTATGATTTGAGTTAAGTGATCACTTTCATTGTTTTGCATGTGGATGTACTCTTTTCTCAGTACCATTTGTTGAAGAGACTATTCTTTCACCATTGAGTGGACTTGGCACACTCATACAAAATCAGTTGGACATGAGGCACTTTTCTGAACATTATCCATGTATTAACTTACAAAAATTTTATCATTATAATAACTCTAGGAGGATAATATTATATTATTATAGTCATATTATATTATTATAGACCCTATTTTGCAGACTAGGAAATCTGGGAATGGAGATATCTAGTAATTTGCCTAACTAGTATATTGCTGAGATGGGTCTTAAATTCAGGAAGCCTGGATCTATACTAATGATTCCAAAGGAATGGAAATTAACTTCAGTGTCATTAACCACTTACTCCACATTACACGTTGAGTTAGTGCCTGAGGTATTTGTAAGTTTAATTTTTTCTCTAATTATATAATGAAAACCTTTATCCTGTTTTAAAGAATTATACACATCATGGAGCTTATAGGGAGTTATTCAATTCCCTGAAGTCAGAGCCCATATGTAAGTATATCTATAGTATATTTCCTACTAATTTCCTACAGCTGCCTTTGATTCTCCCATCACTCCTTCATTCCATTTCCCCATTCATCATGTGTTCCTTTATTCAGCAAATGTATACTGAATGCTACATGGCTTCTAAGCACTATGATTGTTTCTGGTCTGGATTTTTGCAAAGAGAAATAAGATATGATTTTTTTTTCCTGAAGGAGCTCACAGATTTTGAGCAAACAACTAGTTATAGCATAATTTGATGTTTCACTATATATATATGAACAGGTTGCTTTAGGAACATAAATGGGGAGGGTAATAACTCTGTTAATTTTCTTAGGGGCTCTAATGAAGGCTTTACAGAGAGGGCAAGTAAACAATCTTATATGAGAAAGGGAGATATGTCATACTAAGCATTCTCAGTAATATGAAACAGACAGGTAGTTTTGGGAACTGTACACAGTTTTAGAGTGGCTGTGATTCAGGATGTCTGGAATAGAGTTTAGTTTAACTGGTATGAGTTAGAGCCAGTGAGAAAGGATGGAGATCAATTGTGAAGAGCCTTTTACCAACCTTAGATGTCTAAAATATTCCTTACAGGGTGGGCATGACGCCATTGCCCTAGCTCCAAACTGGGGAAAGAAATGGTGTTGTATGGGAAATGGGAAGGAAATGCAGAAATCAGGTATGAGGGGGTGAATTCTTTGTTTTGTATATGGGTGATGGAAATGAAGAGCAGGGAGCAAATCTGAAGACTCTTTTGGGCTAGATTTGGCAGAGATTAGTAAATAGATATGGGTAGTGAGACAACAGTAGAAGTTCAAGATGAGGGTATCAAAGGGGAAAGGAAATGCAGGGTAAAAGGTAGATATGAGAGTAGTTGATAATGGGCTCAATTTGAGCATGCTCAACTTGAAGTACTTGTAGGGGAAAAAAAGGAGTCCAAAGCTTTGAGTGTGGAACTGGAGAGAAAAAAATTGGAAACAGAAATATACATGTGAAGAATCATAATCAAATTGGTAATAATTGAAGGTCTAAGATTTGGATAAAATTGTTCAAAAAGAGTATGGAAAGGGAAAGGAAGAGAGAACAGATGATCTTTGCAAGAACTGAAGTGGCAAATTGAATTCATTTCAAAGGTGACAAATTAAGGAACACTTAATGAAATGCTCGATGTATTTAAATATAGCTTCTTTTATTCACATATCTTGAAATTTCTTTTCCTTTACCATAATATAGTTATCAACAATTTAATTTAGCTATATAATAGTTTTTGAATAGTTATTTGTCTTTGTATAAGTATCCCCCTCCTCTGAACATTGGTTTTTAAATCAGGAGCTTCATGAATGTAATTTGTATATGATTTATAAATTTTCTCTTTTCAGGTGTGTTAGGGGAAGGAGTTTAATCTGTTTTAGGCATAGAAGTGGGCCGTTCTAGTTAAAATAGCAGCATATATTTAAAACGCCTCTAATGTTGGAGAAAATCCTTAAGTCAGGACTAGAAGACTTGCAGTTTCATTCTGCTTCCATCTCTAGCTCACTTTGTAAGTCTGACAAGTCATAGAACCTCTGAATTTTACCTTCCTGGGCTATTAAACGATGTGAGCAAGATGCATGAGCTTTCAGATCTCTTCAGCCTTTAAAGTTTTATGAGAATCTGCCCATTCTGTTTTAAAGTTTTGCTCTCTAGTCTCAATTCTCTTAGCTTTCCTCCAAACTTGTCATTTATGAACCTATCACAACATTGTGACCCTAAACAGATTAACTTAGCTTTGCTTAGTGTTGTTCAGTTTTCAGTCATAGGCTGCTGGGTCTAGATTTTCTAATTAAAAGTCAAAACAGATCAAGCTTCTGCTGGTACACAATGCACCAAAAAATACACAGTCCAGTGTTTGCCATCAAGGAATTTACATTAAGACAATTTCTGTTTATACTTTTGTGGATGTTTCAATAATATACAAAGGCCCAAAGCTCTTTTCTGATCACAATAGTGGTATAAATAGTAATTGTTGTTTCGTATATTTACTCCAAGGACACTTTCTGTCCCTTCATTGTGATTATATATGTATGTATTTACTTATGCATAAAAATATGAACACCACTTGATTTTTTAAAATTTTCATCAGTTTTATTGATAAATATTAAGCATACAATCTACCCAATGTGTATAATGAATGGTATTTATGGTATTTGATATAAGAACATAATTGTGCATTCATCAATTCAATCACCATTAGAATATTTTCTTTATTCTAATATTAATACTAATAATAAACAAATAACTGTACCACTTAATATTCACCTCTTAATCTCTCTAAGCTTCCCCTGCAATACATAGCTGCTATTGCATTTTCTGTTTTGTATATTCATATTTTTCTTTTCTTAAGCATTTTTCAATTTTATCGATACATATTAATAAAGCATAAATCCATCCAAAGAGTACAATCAATGGTATTCGGTGTAATCACATGTTTGTGCATTCATCACCCCAATCATTCCCAGAGCACTTTCATTATTCCAATAATAATAATAAACAAAAAAACAAGCAAACAAACAAAACTCATCACTCTGAACCTCTCTATGCCTTGCTTGGTGTACATAGCTGTTATTCTTTTTCCTTCTCTCTAGCATATTTTTATTTATATTTTGTAAAAGCTGTCTTATATATGCAATATCCCCCATATTCATATTTTACATGAGGTTTTCCTATCTTATACATTTCCATGTTACAGTTTTTAGCTTTCCTTCTGGTAATATACATGACCTTAGACTTTCCTTTTCCAACCACTGTCCTACTCATACAAGAGTACTGCTAGTTACACAGACTGTGATATGCTCTAACCACTTCTATTCATTTCCAAAGATTTACAAACAATCTTTTTAACAATTCTTCACAGATTACACTCAGCTTTCCGTTCTCCACCTTCCTTCTATTTTCTGGTGACCTATATTCTAATTATTAACGCCATGAGTTTACACAGTATATTTAGTTCATAACAGTGCAATCATACAGTATTTGTCCTTTTGTATCTAACTTGTTTCATTCAACATAATGTCCTCCAGGTTCATCCATGTTGACATATACTTCATGACTTCATTTCTTCTTACTGCTACATAATATTCCATTGTGTATATACACTACAATTTGTTTATCCAGTAATCAGTTGATGGACACCTCAGTTGTTTCCTGGCAACAACCCAGGTGTACATCAACTGATGTACTCAAAACTGCTGTTTTGGGGTGCAGTACTCAATAGATGTCTGTTAAGTCTACTTCATTTACCATATTATTCAATATCTGTTTCTTTATTTATCCTCTGTCCAGATGTTCTATCCATTGCTAAGAGTGGTGTATTGAAGTCTCCAACTCTTATTGTAGAGACATCTATTTCTCTCTTCAATTTTGCCAGTGTGTACCTCATTTATCTTGGGGCATTCAGGTTAGGTGGATAAATATTTTGTATAGTCATGTCTTCTTGGTGATTTGCCCCTTTTATTAATATATAATGGTCATCTTCACCCTTTATAACAGTTTTGCATTTGAAATCTGTTTTATCCAATATTAGTATGGCTACTCCAGATCTTCTTTGGTTGCATGGAATGTTTTTTTCCAAACTTTCACTTTTAACCTGTTTGTGTCCTTACATCTGAGGTGGGTCTCTTGTAGACAACATATAGACAGCTCGTATTTTTTTTTATCCGTTCTATCAGACTATGTCCTTTGATAGGGGAGTTTGATCCATTAACATTCAATGTTATTACTGTAAAGGCATTACTTACTTCATCCATTTTGTCCTTCAGCTCTCTGTTATCATATTGTTCTAATGTCTGTCTTCTTATCCTTTAGTTTACCCTTCTTAATAATCTTCATTTTTCAACTCTTCTCTAAATCTCTTGCCCTTGTTTTTTCCTTTCAGGCTGCAGCATCCTTTGTAGCAGCTCTTGAGCTCTTGTAAATCTGGTCTTTTGATAACATATTCTATCCATTTTTGTTTGTCTATGAAGACTTTGAACTCACCCTCATTTTTGAAGGACAGCTTTGCTGGATGTAGAATTCTTGGCTGGTAGTTTTTCTTTTTCAGTACCTTAAATACATCATACCAATTTCTTCTCACCTCCTTGGTTTCTGATGTGAGGTCAGCACTTAATCTTATTGAGTTTCCCTTTTATGTGATGCTTTGCTTTTCTCTTGCAGATTTCAGAGTCCTCTCTTTATCTCTGGTATTTGTCATTCTGAATAGTAGGTATCTAGAGGTAGGTCTATTTGGTTTTATTCTGTTTAGGATGTATTGCCCTTCTTGGATATTGATATTTATGTCCTTCATAAGGATTGGAAAGTTTTTGGTCATTATTTCCTCAAATATTATTTCTGCCCCTTTTCCATTCTCTTCTCCCTCTGGGACACTAATAATGCAAATGTTTGTGTGTTCTGCATTGTCATTCAATTCCATGAGACTCTGTTCCATTTTTTTCCATTCTTTTTTCTTTCTGTTCTCCTGTCTTTTCCAGCTCAGATGTTCTATCTTCGAAATCACTAATTCTGTCTTCAAGCAATTAAAATCTGCTCTTATGTGCCTCTAAAATATTTTTAATCTCATTCATCATGTCTTTCATCCCATAAGATCTGTTATGTTTCTTTGCAGGCTTTCAAATTGTTTTTTAAGCTCTTTTTAATATTCTTTATTTCTTTAGTCATATTTTCTGTAAATTCTTTGATTTAGGAGAGCTGTGTGATTATACTGATTAATTGTCTTAAATCCTGTATCTCTTCAGGATATTTGGTTTGTTCTTTTGGCTGGGCCATCTCTTCCTGTTTCTTAGTATGGCTTGTAATTTTTTGCTGCTGTCTAGGCATCTGTATATGTTGGTGAATTTACTCTGATGGCCAATTTCTCTCTCTTGCCTTCCACCCCACCACAGTTTTTCTTTGATATTTGCTTCCACTTATTCTAAGGCTTTAAAATTGCCCAGTTTAAGTTTTCAAAATTGGGCCAGAAACTCACTAGTGGGGTGCAGATTTTCTCCCAGGGGATGTATACAGAGCGCAGAGTACAGTTTTTGCAATTTCCAGACCAGCCAGCAGATGGGGATAGTCGGCACACTGTTCCACAGAGGTGTTTAAGTCTGGACTTTTCTGTGTTCCTGTGTTGAATCTCCAGAGTGGACATTCAAAGCAGGCTCTGCTGGCTGTATTCACTGAAGAAAATCACCCGACCTCCCCTATCTTTTCCTTTGAAACAGCTGGCAGGGAGAAAGATGTCTGTTCCCCTCTCACTTGACTGCAGTGAGCCAGGGGTTTTACACCAGTTTAATATCTTGGGGATGGGGGGAGGGGAGTCTTTCCCAGCTGCCGCTGGACTTTGGTAACTCACATTTATCATTTTGGCTTCTTCATCTCTCTGTCCCTTACCCTCCTGGGAGTTGTGTAGCACTGTCCTGGTCTGCTGACCCCTCAGACAGCTTTTGGCTCTTTCTCTGTTGTTTTTGTGAGAGCATCCAACTCTACCTGTTAGTCCATTGCCATCTTCCCACAATCTTCCACTTGACTTTAAAGATGTATTCCTTGTCTATAATATGAATGTGAGTTATCTTGCAATAGCTTTTTTTTGAAAAACAAACAAACAAAAAAAAAACTTTTATAGAACTGTTGTGCTGGTAGTTAGTAGGGAAAGGACCCTCTAAGTATTTATATCCTACTCAATTTCACTTAATTGAATATGGACATCTCAATATATTTGCCAATATTGACATTAGAGAGGACTAGTCTGAGCTTGAGCTTTATTTATAAGGCCCTCAAGCTTTTAAATGATACTGATGATGCAGGTGTGTGGTGGAGAATTCTAAAAGGTTGTATTTCCCTTTGCATGATCTGTAGAACTTTCCAAAAATATCAAATATCAGTAAAAAATTGATTCTAAGTTCTTTGAAATCAGAAATTGGGTCTTATTTTCTTTGTCTCTCTAGACTCTAATACAGTGACCAAGATTTATATACATGCAATAAAATTAGCTAAATAATGGAATAAATAACTAAGAGGCAAATTGGAACTGTATGTATTTGATTCTTCTCCAGATATATTTATTCATTCAATTTCCATTTATTGAGTACCTACTATGTGCCAGACACTATCTTAAATGCATGGGGGAGACACAGCCTGTTCATGGTAGCTTTGGCTTAAGATGTTAATCATTAGAGAGGTAATTCACAATCCAGTATGATGCTACAATAGTGAGTGCATGCTGTTTTTGGTATAACATGATTTCGTGAAATGGGTTACTCAGGGAAGGCACTGATTTGGCCAGATACCTGTGTCTATATTGAATCAGTAGACATTCTTACAAAGGCTGAAAGTCATGTGGTACAAGTGACACTCTTCACATTACAGTGGAACCCATTACCAAGGGTGATATACTTGTTATTTGCCATCAGAACACCACAATGTACCATTGTTAGTGTTCAGATATGTGACAGATTACAAGTCAGCTACGTAAATTGTGAAACATCATTTTTGGTTCCAGTTGTCCTATAAAATGTAAAAAAGGGCAAAATAAAGAGGAACTATTTAAAAAATACAATATGTGTGCACTATGAGTAGAAGCCTATCAAGTAAGTACCATGTCACATAATTTCCCCCATATATATTATCTATATCTATATCTATATCTATATCTGTATCTATATCTATATCTATATCTATATCTATATCCATCTATCTATCTAAAGAGATTTGTTTTATAGAATTCATTCATGCAGTTATGGGGGCTGGCAAGTCTGAAATCTGTAGGGCAGGTTAGCAGCCTGGAACTCAGATAAGAGCCAATGTGGTAGTTTTAAGACAGAATTTCTTCTTTCCTGGAAATCTCAGTTCTTTGCTCTTAAGGCCTCCAACTGATGGGATGAGGCCCCCCTACATTATGGAAGGTAATCTCCTTTACTTAAAATCAGTTGCTGTAGGGGAGCAGATGTAGTTCAGTGGTTTAGCACCTGCTTCCCATATACAAGGTCCTGGGTTCAATCCCCAGTACCTCCTAAAAAAAAAAAATTAATTTAAAAAAGTAAAAAAAAAAAAAATCATTTCCTTATAGATGCTAATCACATATACAAAACCCCTTCACAGCAACATCTACACCAATACTTAACTAAACAAATGAACAACAAAACCTAGCCAAAATGACACATAAAATTAACCATCACAACTGGCAACAACAAAATAAAAGTTAAATCCCATCCTGGGACATTCTGCTACATTCTCTAATAGAGCAATAAGAATCCCCTGAGTACATAGGCAGTGCCTAGTGAAGGAGGAAAGGCCATTATGTTAGGCCCTTCATATTAATGTTTGTGCTTGTGAACCTTTTCTAGTGAAATTGAAACTTAACCTAGAATTATATACTGCCTAAGAGTTACATCTTGAAAGCCTCCTTGTTGCTCAAATGTGGCCTCTCTCTAAGCCAAACTCAGCATAGAGACACACTACCTTCCCCTCCCATGTGGGACATGACTCCCGGGCATGAGCCTCCCTGGCACCAAGGGATTATTACCAAGCATTGACTAGTGATGAATCTGGAAAAAGACCTTGACCACAAGGGGGAAATATTAAATACAAATGAGTTTTTCTGGCTAAGAGGCTTCAAATTGAGTCGGGATTTTACTCCAGAGGTTACTCTTATGCATTTCTCAGCAGGATCTTATTGACTGCCACAGTAAACAGTGACTCAAACAGCAGGGCTCCTGAGGTTTGTAGAGACATTTAGATACTATAGGAAGGGCAGACAACCTCCGGAATTCAGCACCCTGTCAATGGACCTTACTTTGTAATATATGCTCCCCAACGTAACAGAGTTAGACTGATTTATAATTTCAGAGGCATGGCTTTTCTGCCCCTTTGATTTGAAACTATAATTAGCACAATACTTTTTAAGTATATGTCCCAGAGACTTAAATCTTCTGTCTGTTCATGTGCTGGTTGAGCACTGAATCTCAGCAGAGTTACAACACCTACTCACCAGCTCACTGGACTGCCTCAGGACAACTAACCAAAGGATGATGATGGACAATGCCCATGCAAGGAAGTGAAGGGTGTCTGCAACTGCAAGAAATACAGTTCCATCCATTTGCCCCATGGGATCTAAGCCTTCTCTCAATTGAAGACAGAGTGGGCATCACCATCCCCAAATCCTCAGTATTGAGAAATGAGCAATCATAAGGGTGGGAAACAACTCTGAACTAAAGTAGACTTATTATTGAAGCAATTGAAGAATTTGTATCATTGATATAAAGGCAGTGGCCACCAGAACTTCTGAGGGGAGGGAGAGGGAAGAATAAATGCAACATCAGGGCATTTTGGGGACATTGGAATTGTCCTGCATGATGTTGAAATGATGGATACATGCCATTATATGCTTTGTCAAAACCTATAAAATTGTGCGGGGCAGAGTATTAACTACAATGTAACATATAGTCCTTTGTTAGTACAATGCTTCAATACGTTTTCATCAATTGTGGCAAATGTACCACACTAATGGAAGCTGTTGCTGATGTGGGAAATTGTGGGAAGGGGAGGGAGTGGGTTAGATGGGAATCCCTCTATTTTTGGTGTAACATTTATGTAATCTAAAGCTTCTTTAAAATAAAAAAAAATATTTTAAAAAGTTTGTTTGAAAGGAACTTAAGACAAGATATTCTTGGTTTATGCAGACCTGGTGAAGTGTTTGCAAAGCACTGAACATGGTCTTATTATTTGGTAAAAAAAAGAACAATGGTGACTTTCTTCAATGTATGTATGTATGTATGTATATAATTATGCATGTTTGTATATGTGTATGTATGTAATGTATTTACTTCCTGTGGGAGCTGAGAGCATTTTGGGTATAGCCCAAAATGTAAACTTATCTCTAGCATCAGTGGTCATAAGCAGCAAAATAATATCAGGTTTATGGGCTTTTCTCATTTTATAAATTGGTTCAAGTTCCAGTATTGTTTAATGATTTCATTTTTGTTCATAAGAAAGAGGCAGTGTGATTGAATTTAGAATGCTGTTTATAGGTTTATAAAGTAAAATTTTAAAACTATCATAATTTTAAATATGACTTCAGGTTTATAAAGTTTAGATGAATTTTTAGATAATAGGAAGATGTAATATATACAACAAAGACCTTGAAACTTACATACTAGAAGTGTCATACTCCATATCTTTTATTGTTATTTCAAAGTAGTCTTAATAGACAGAAATCCTTTGGCTAGTTGGAATTGTGTAATTCCTATGCAGAATGAAGCTCAATATTGTACATCTCTGTTTGGGAGAAAGGAAGCCCCTCTATAACCCTCGGACACCTGGCTTCATCATCTAGTGATCTTCTATGCCATGAAAGGACATTTAATAAGTAAGAAATATCTGACCCTCCATTCAGTGTTCAACATAGGTAGGCATTTTACTAAATGATAAGTGGTCTATGCAGTAGGGGTGGAGTTTGGATTATTCACATCATTTAGCCTCTCCATAGGGTCAAACTAGACCTTAAATCTAGATATATAGTGGGGTAATATATGGGAAAAATGCCATAAAACATACTTCTATGAGATATGAAGGTATTCATGTTGTCATAGGCATGTTTTCTCCATAGATAGAGGCCCACATAGCGGCTAACAAAATATTAAAATTTCATCCTGGAAAAGTCCTATTACTTTCTCAAATAAAATGGCAAAAATCTCTGGAACATATAAGCCATGTCTAAGAAAAGAAAACAGGCCTATATGCCAAGATCTCAATCTTAATGTTTGTACATAAAAACCTTATTCCTGTAAAAATGAAACTAAGCTTAATTTTAATTAATACCTAAGACTTACCTCCTGAAAACCCCCTTGCTATTCAAATGTGGCCTCTCTCTAAATCAAACTCAGCAAATAAACACACTACCTTTCCCCCAAAGTGGGACATGACTCCTAGGCATAAGCCTCCCTGGCAAAAAGGGATTATTACCAATTGCTAACCAGTGATGCATTTGGAGAAAACCTTGATCAAAAAGGAAAACATTAAATAAAAAAAGAGTTTTTATGGCTAAGAGATTTCAAAATGAGTCGGGAGGTCATTCAAAAGGTTACACTTAGCAGGTATTTCACTAACTGCCACAATAAACAAAACCTCAAACAAGAGTGCTCCCAAGGCAGGAAAGTGCAGACACCAGAGGCAAGTTACACAGCGCCATGAAATAAATACCTTCTCAGTGGGCCATATCTGGGAATATATGATAATCTGTTTCCCCAATATAACATAGTTATTTGTAATTCCCCTACTCATGATTCTTTTACTCCTTTTTTTGAACCTATAATTTTCAATATACCCATTAAATATATCTCTCAGAAACTTAAATCTTTGGGCTGTTCATACGCCCATTGAGCCCTGAATCCCAGTAAGGTTGAAGTCATCTCCTACTCTCTAGTTCTTTGGGCTTGCCCTAGACAATCAACAAAGCAATGATGGACAAGTCCCATCCCATAAAACAACAAGTATCTACATCTGCAAGCAAAACAGTACTTTCCATATGCCCCATAATATCAAAGTCCCTTCTTAGCTTAAAGCACTTAGAGTGGACATCATCACAAATCCCTAAAGATTGAGGAATGAACAAACATAATGGGAGGCGGGTATATCCATGGACCAAAGTAAGTTTATTGTCATTGTAGTTATTATCTTGTGTTAATGGAAGAACTTGTAACATTGATGTAAAGATAGTGGTTGCCCGGGATTCAGAAGAAGGGAGAAGGATGAGTAGGTAGAACACAGGGCATATTTAGGGCAGTGAAATTGTTTGGTATGATACTGCAATGACAGACACATAACATTTAACATTTGTCAAAGCCTATGTAAAACTGTACAGCACAAAGTGTAAACCATAATGAAACTATATACTTTGATTATAGCAATGCTTTGATATTTGTTCATCAATTGAAACAAATGTACTACATCAATGTAAGATGCAAATAGTAGGGGAAACTGTGCATGTGTGTGGGGGGGTTATTGGGAATTCCCTATTTGTTCAGTGTAATTTTTCTGTAAATCTAAAACTTCTCTAAAAATAAAGTTTATTACACACACAAAAAATTCAAGATATATTTATTTTTTGTTTTATTTTGCTTTACTTTGCTTTTCATATTTCAATTACTTTACTGTACTTAAGATTAACTTGGAGTGAAAGCAATATCTTGCCTTAATAATCCAGGAATTTTTACAAAAATCAAGTTTTTAACCTCTTTTGGTAACCAGTTTTGTATTTATACAGCCTTGTTTTACAGATTCTTGTTAATAATTTAGTGGAGAAAGGATGGTCTTTTCAGCAAATGGCACTGGAGTAATCATATATCCATATGAAAACACACACATAGAAAAGAACTTTGATCCATATTTCATACCATATTGAAAAATTAATGCTAAATGGATCAAAAACTTAAATATAAAATGTAAAATTATAGTCTAGAAAAGAGGTAAGAGAAAAGCTTTGGGATCTAGAATTAGGCAAAGAATTCTTAAATATGACAACAAAAGCAGTACCCCAGAAAAGCTTGTACTTAATCCTATCCTGTGGGTGTGAACCCATTGTAAATAGGACCTTGAGAAGGTGATATTTTTAGTTAAGGTGTGGCCCACTGAATCAGGTTGGGCTTTAATTCATATTACTGGATTTCTTTATATGCAAATGAAATTCAGATATATAGAGAGAAAGCTATGGGAAACAGCCAAAAATGTTCATTGCCATGTGAGAAAAAAGCTAGGATGAAGTACAGCTGGCAGCCAGGTCCAAGATGCCACAGTCTTTAGGGAGAAAGCAGCACCTTGCTGACACCTCAATTGCAACTTCTCTTATCCTCAAAACCCTAACCCAATAAATTCCCATTGTTTAAGCCAACCTATTGTATGATACTTGCTTTGGCAGCCAGGAAACCAATACAGTGGGTAAAGGGCTTAGACAGATATTCCACAAAAAAGATATAAGGATGGCAAATAAGAATATGACAAGAAGTTCAACACCATTTGCTAGTAAGGAATGCAAATTAAAACCAAAGGCCATACTATTACACATATGTTATCATAGTGGCTAAAATGAAAAAGACTAATCAAATATTGGTAAGAATGTGCAGATATTGGGACTCTCATACAGTGCCTTTGGGAATGTGAACTGATACACTTTGGAAAATTGCCTGTCAGTTTCTTTAAAAGTTAAGTGCACATTTACCATTTGGTCCAGCTATTCTAAACTTAAGTATTTACCCAAGAAAAATGAAAGCATATGGCCAAATGCTTGTACAAAAATGTTCATGGGGGCATTATTTTCAAAGCTGGAAACACCCAAATATTCATTAACTGGTGAATGGATAGTACTAAACAATCTATTGTATATCCATACAGTAGAATACTATTTGCATTCAAGAGAATGAAGTGTATTGACAGAAAGCAAATCAGTGGTTGTCTGGCAGGAGCTAGAGGAAGGGACTATAACAGGGCATGAGGAAAGTTTTTGGACTGCTTGATAAGTTTGTTATTTTGATTGTTAATTTTTCAAAACTTCTCAGTTTGTACAATCTAAATATATATAGTTAATATGTTTTAGTTTCCTTGGCTGCTCAAGAAAATACCATGCAGTAAGTTGGCTTAAACTATGGGAATTTATCAGCTCACAGGTCTGAGGCTGGAAGAAAGCACAAATCAAGTTGTCATCAAGGTGATGCTTTCTTCTCAAAGACTGGTGTTCTGGGGCTGACTTCCAGTGATCCTTGGTCCTGGGCTTCTTTGTATCATGGCAGTGAATATGGCGGCCTTTCCTGGTCT